>OX393583.1:11746267-11889408 GCA_947652605.1 Elmis aenea | reverse complement strand
AGATGGTAACTGTCATTTGACATTTAAATAGTTGTTTTTTCAGTTTTTTGTTTTTATTTTCATAGATAGCTTGATAAGTGATGTGTAAAATTCGATTAATCTTCCTTTTGTGGCTTATTTATAAAAATAGATATAGCAAGTAATATCTCATTTAAATGAGAAAAAAAAACACGTTTAACTATTCCATAGCCAACTTCGCGGCCCATAAGAAAAAAAGTCAGGGGTTATATCTCAAAAATAAAAAGTGAAAATCTAAAATAACAGTTACATTCTCGATTAAAAAGTACCTTAAGAAAGTACAAATAAAATTGTTCTAACGATAAGACAAAAAAGTTATAAGAGAAAACAGAAATTGGACATTTTCATATTTTTTTGCTATAACATCTAAAGCACGAGGAATTTTGTAGGTACTTTTAAAAATTGATTGTGGCTCCTATCATACTAATGAATAATTCATCTAATTTAAACTAACCTTCTCTTATAATAAGCAAAATACCCATGCTGGAAATGTAATCTGGAACACCCTGTATATTATTAGAATGAGGAAAAAACCTTCTTTCACGTCACAGCCACAACTATGGGTTTTATTTAAAAATATACAACTTTATGTGACAACTCGAATTTCGATTTTTTTTTTGAAAACTTGTCTACGTCCCTGCATTCTCATCAAAAAAGTGTCTCAAGAACGTCAAAATTATTTTTCTTTATTTTCATAAACAAGCGAAATGTCATAAAATGAAAAGTTGATAAATCGGTGATAACTCGAAAACAAAAGACGGGTCACGGCACACTTAATAAAAAATTTAATTTTTGTCAAAAAATTATTTGAGGTTCTAAAAATTAACCAAAATGGTACAGTTGTATCCAAAAACGTTTCCTCTTTCCAAAAATGTAAAAATATACAGGGTGTTCCATTTAAAATAACAAACTTATGGCCATTTCCGGCGAAACCGGAAGTGAAACAAAAGTGTACCCATGTTCAAATAATCCAGTTTTTTGCAAATGTTACATGTCTAAAATTTCATTTGTCTAAATTCAAAACTAAAGAAAAAAAAGGGGGTGAGCCTGATTTCAGTTACACCCGGTATGTTATAATATTATTCAGCATAAGATTTACAGCCGTATTCATAGTCCTTCCTTGAGGAATAAGGATTCCTTATTCCTCGTTTCATGTTTCATAAATCTACCTTGACCGAACAAGGAACCTTATTGGCTACCTTATCTCAAGGGAGGTTTTGATCTTCCTTGAGGCTTCCTCAATCCTTAAGATAAGGAAGGACTATGAATACGGCTGTTAGTAACTATGCCAAATTTAAACCATCGCTCTATCTCTAATAATAAGCGAGATCCCATTGGGTATATTAAAATTTGAATCGACCTGTATTTGTTCTAAATGCTTCGCTTGTTTAAATGCATACGAACATTGATATTTATGCTTAATCTATAAATTTTGTGTTGTTGCAACAAACTTTGAACTTGACCTTTTGTTTATATTATATATGCACATCCTATACAATGTCAATTATACAGTGAAGGCCTGCTAATTGGGTCCGGTTTTTTAAAATTATGTTACGGTTATAATAGTTTCTCTCATATTACCTGTTTTTTGACATATTGAAGTTAAACTGTTTAAATATTTATATGCAGAGTCATTTAAATATTCTTACTATTGAAGTGCAGTATTCAACATATTTGATAGAATATTAAAGTTCACAGGTATTTTAAAGTTAAACATATAATTGTAATTAATAAGGTGTACGTTTGAAAGATGAATACTACCCAAATTAAAAAAAATATTTTAACAATTAATTGTTTATAAGTTTTGTGCTAAAATTTACAACCTTGTCTTTGTTTTTTTGCTTTACAACAATAATGTAGGGGCTTTGAATTAGTGCAATTTAAAATCTAAATTGTAACATAGTTTCATAATTGCAATTTGATTTTTTTTTTATGGGCTGCGAAGTAGTCTATGGTATAGTTAAATATGCCTTTTCTTCTCTTTTAAAATATAAATAAGTCACAAAATTAAGAAAAATCGTATTTTACCGATCACTTATCAAGGTGTCTATGAAAATGAAAACAAAAAACAACTAATTAAATGTCAAATGATAGTTACCTACTATTTGTGTGGTATCATCTTCTATCTATAGCTTGTTTGTTTGTGTGTTTGTTTGTTCGCTATAGAATCCTAGGTCCGTTGACCGATCGGGACCAAATTTTGCACAGTTACTATTAAGGACTTTGCAGATCTAACGCCAAACTTTAAGTACAAGCACATATTTAAAAAAAAAAAAAATGACTTGGACGGGATTCGATCTTACGTCGACAAATACCTGGCGATAACACGATACGGCGCGGTGTATTTCACAAGTAAAGATTGTTTTGTATACAATTAGTAATAAATGTACATGAAGTATTATTTTTATTAGTACATTTTTAATTGAAAAGACGAAAGAAAATAAATTTGAGTTATTATTCAATTTTTAAGCAATAAATAGTTATTTTTTAAGGAATTATCTATAAGAAAATGAAAAGATGATTGATCAGAGTATGTCATTTGTGTATGATTTGGAATTATTGGGCTTATTCAAGTTAAAAAAGTAATTAGTAAATCTGCTACTAACGAAGAGACAAGAGTCGGCCGCGCTCGCAGTCTGTGATTGATAAGAGAGAAATTGTAATCACCCGTGCAACGCCGGGTAAATCGCCTAGTTTATTATAATTTTATAGTATTGTTGTGTAATTCGATAGTCTTTAGAGTAATTGTTATAATTATGGTTACATTTAAAAATAACGAAAAATTTGACATGTTGAGGTGCTAAATTCTTTGCCATAAAAACCGAGAAGAAGCTGAGTAAATATACTTGGAGCTGTATCCCGAGAGAAGGCATTGAAGTGCATATAATTACAGAAATCTGGAAAGAAATTTAAAAGAATATGATTTCTTCGAGAAACCAACCAAAAAATTAAAAAAAAAATCAAGGAAGAATCAGATTTATCTGTTTTTACAGTTTCTATGGCAAAGAATGTAGCATCTCAACATGCCAAATTGTTCATTAGTGTAAAATGTGCCCATAAATATTATACAGGGTTGTCGTTTTTCGCGGGCCACTATGGGGATCTCGTAAACGGTAAGAGTTACGACTTCGGTTAAATTGGGGCAAAGTTGTATATTCAGGTGCTTAATAATTTGACGCAAACAGAACTTAGTTTTTGAGATATAGGGGAAAAAGTAAAAAAGTGGATTTTTGTTTTTTGCCCGTAAATTTTTCATTTGATGTCAATTTTCATTTTTGTAAAAACTTTTTCATGGCCACTTTTTGCAAGGAATCAAATTCCCCAATTAAATTTTCCGTGCGACGTTTCGTTTTTTTAAAACCATCATCAGGTCAATTTTTTCTTATGGACGCTATATCTGATTTTAACGCCAATTTGTAGAGCATTTTATTCTGAATTCGACAATGTATAACAGTTGGCACTTTTTTGAAACAATTGTTGGTAAAAATGGCAAAAACAAATATTTTATTTAAAACAAATCCTAATCTGCATGATAAATAATTGTCTTTGTCCCTTTTTCCTTGGAAGAACGTGAGTAAACCGTATGAAATTACTATTAAAGGGATTTAATTAACAAAATAGGTATTAATAAATATGTTAGGAATGCATTAACATTGTTCACTTATTAGCAAATATTTTTAGAATATTTTCTTCGGTTAAGTAATAAATGTCTTTAAAATGTGTATTTAATCCCTTATTTGACATACAATTATTTGTAACAAAATGTTCGTTATCAAATAATATAAGTGTTCATAGTTTACAAAAAACGTCTAGAAATCTGTTTACGCTTTTTGCTTATTAGAAGTCATTAACGCAGATAAAAGGCATAACTCGTTATTTTTTGTTACAAATAATTGTATGCCAAATAAGGATTAAATACACATTTTAGAGAAATTTATTACTTTACCGAAGAAAATAATCTAAAAATATTTGTTAATAAGTGAACAATATTAATGAGTTTTTAGAGGGTCTTGTAAGCACTTGGACAATTCTGTTAATTCTAGATTTTCACGAGTATTCATGCGTTCCTTGATATTTTTTAACAAATCTTTGCTTATGCCTAAATTAGTTTTTTTTACCAAGAAATTAATTACCCTATAAGCAGTGAAAATATTAGAATCACAGCGGTTTAATGCTTTTACTGCTGCACTTACCGGCGATAAAGTTTTGTTTCGGTCTAATTATAATTGAAAAATGACATTTTTGACTATTCTGTGTAGAGTTCCTTTAACTTTTAATTTAAAAAATCGACGTAAATGGTAGAGACTAGAGACAATACAAAACTCTAAGAATGAAACTGGAAGAAATAGATCTAGTGGCGTTTCTGGTGATTTAGTGGTTTTGAGTGCAATCATAACCTAACATTTTAGTTTAGTATTGTGATTAGGGTTACCAACCTTGGGTTGTAAGAAAAGAGTACAGTACAGATTAAGGAATTGGGGAAGGGGGGGGGTATTAAAAATTATATGTATACGAAATACAATACAACTTTTATCAAAAATGAAATTTTCTGAGAAATCCATAATAAAATTTTTTTCCATTTGTTGCATACTTTTTGAATGACGCTGTATATAATTTCTATTAAATATGATGCAAAATGGTAAATTATTTAATGATATTGTAACCGTAAATGGCAATAAATGTTGTTCCGCAATGAAGTATATTTTTATCAAAGTTGCAAGTACTTTTTTCTGACCAAAATCTCAACAATAACAAACAAATTAGCAAAATGGCAAAATTCTACAGTAGGGTCAATAAGTAATCAGAGTTGGGTAAATTGACGATGTAGCTTTGTATACACGGAAAACAATGAAAAAAAATAATTTTTGTGTCTTTTTGTTTTGACGCGATCTGCGTGAAAGACAAGTTGTAATTTATTTTACACAGTAATATTAATGTATTTTATGATGGTGAACAGTTTATTTTAATTTTATATTCACCAATCATTAAAGAAATGATCAATAAAATGTAAGTTTTTTTAAATAAAAATATGAGAATTTTCAACAATTTGGTTATACCGCGGTTATCATATAACACGGGTAGGATACAACTTCTGCAAACCGGTGTTGTAACTATAATCGGCTTTCATTTAAATAATATTTTTAATATTTCGCATAAAAATTTAATGATTTTTATTATTTGCTCTGTAAAACTCAAAGAACGGTATAGAATGGGTTCCATTAAATTTTATTTATTTACCGTATTGTAATTTATTAATTTATTCTCACAATCTCACAAAATAATTAAACAAATCACAACGGAAGAACTTAAGCGTAAGCCTACCAGCATTGCATTAGTTTTGGTCAAGTGGTGGGGTGTTGGTGTTGCTACAGTGGCGGTGATTTCGTACAATTCAAATAAAACGAGCAATTGTGAAAGATAACACTGGGTAGTGGGTACGAGCAATTATTTTTGTAACGTTTACCGCTGCTTGCAATTTATTGTGTGGAAATTGTGTTTTATGTCAAATGTATTATGTTGGTTGAAGAAAGTGTTAGATAAACTGATTTAAAAAAAAAATTAATTCAAAGTTCCAAAAAGAGTACATTCGGCTTTGATAAGTGAAAAGTAAGAGTACGCTGTTTTACAACTCCAAAAAGAGTACATGTACTCGTTAAAGAGTACGGTTGGTAACCCTAATTGTGATTTTTATATCACATTTAATTTCCGTTACATTTAGCCATATGATTAAGTACACACACACAAGTAAAATACATATTCAGCATTTGTTTTTCCGAAAAAAACAACCGAAAACCGCGTTTCTTCAAAACGGTTTTGCGGTTTCGGTTTTAGCATGGAAACGCGTTTTTGCCGTTCGGATTTATCCGTTTCAGAAACCCTAAAGAGATGCTTCATAAATAGATGCGTATTTGTTTTCTTATTTAGCAATTACCCATATTGATTATTATTAAACTGTACATATTAAATTCTCCTAATGAATGCTGGTTTAATTGATATGTCTTTAACAGTTTATACAAAATACAACCGCATTAACGATAAAGTTGAAGTAAATAATATATTAGCTGGTTTAAAGTGTTTATTATGACTATTGCAAGAATTAATTATCAATAACTGTCTCGGCTAGTAAATATACTACAAGAAAATGCGTCTACAATGTTTACATAGTTATCGCAACAGCTTTTTAATGTTAACTTTATGTACTCAGTCAACCAATTAAACTGGTATTGATGAATTCGTCAAAAATGCTCTATTAAAATAACCGCATGAACCACTGTCGTTACTTTAAAAAATTACTTTCGGTCAAAAAACCGTTTCCGTTATCTTCAAAGCCGATCAAACTAACGTTAGGTAATGCCAATAAAAATTTACAAAAATGTTTTTCGGACACTTGTTGATGAAGTGCAATTTATGAAGGTCACGGTACACTCAATAAAAAAATAAATTTTTGGTCAAAATTGTGCAGTTGTATTCAAAATAGCTTCTTTTTTCCAAAAATGTGAAATTATACGCCCCGTTCTTTTTGTAATTATAAAGTTAGGGTAATTTTCGGTGAAACCGGAAGTGAAACAAAACAATAGTGTACAGGGTGGGCAAATTCGATGTTTTTATAGGGAATCTCGATTGGAAAAACGGAGCCCGCTTCATCGATCTCTCTTTCGAGAAAAAGTTAATGGTGAAAACTAAAATTGGTTATCGTCTTTTGTTTTCGAGTTATCGCCGATAACTCGATTTTTCGACTTTTCGTTTTATGACTGTATCTCGCTTGTTTATGAAAATATACAAAAATAATTTTAACGTTCTACAGGCACTTTTTTGATAAGAATGCAGTGGCGTAGACAATTTTTCAAAAAAAAAACGAAACTCGAGTTGTGATAAAGTTGCATTTTTTTTAATGGAACCCATAGTTGGCTATGACTTATTTAAATTCCTTATTTTTTTGTCATTCCAAATATAAAGGGTTGATGTGGTTATTTTCAATAATATGTAAGTTGCGAAAGTTTTTTAGTTTTTTTTTTAAACAAAATTATAGTAGGCTGTGAAAACAAAAGCAAAACAAGGTGTAAAACCTTTTTAAACTCATTTGGTACAAGTTGCGATGGTTTTGTAATTTGTGGTTGTGATAAACATTACAAATATTTGAACATAAGATAAACTACAATAAACTACATTACTGCCGATGTCGACTTTAAAAGTGGTTTACAGTTATTAATATTGGCATTAGTTGTCATTTCCAAGGCTTACTATTTAAAACTGTTGCAATTTCTCTTAACTTTATCAAAAAATCTTAATAACTCGAAAATTGTTGCAGATAGGTATAGGAAAAAAGTTTGGGCATTGTATTTGAAAAACAACCGACTTTTAGTGGTCTGAAGTTGTATTAAAAGAAAATTAAATTTTAAACACCCTGTAAGTCATGCATCGATTGCAAAAATTCCAGGATGTACGCCAAGGTTTCTTCTAGGCATTGTCTAAATTTAAGCGTTTTATCTTCAAAAATTGCGGCATTAGATAATATTAAGCATCACGATGAAAATCAAAAAATTTTCAAAAAAGTCCAAAAATCTAAAAAAAGACTGCACTTAGGTAAAGGAAATGCCAATAAAAGTCACTCTAAAATAACGTTTTAAATCCAAATACGCAATAAAAAATAGACCATTGTATTTGAAATAAGAAAGTAGACGTCAATTTCCGATATTTCCGGAAGTGTCGCCATCTTGAAAATATTTTCAATAAACAGATCGAATGCCAATATGGTCATAACCAAAATTTCAGATCCATACCCCTTTTAATTCTTCATATATTTTTCCCGGTCTCAATCAATCACCCGTATACATATACAGGGTGTCCCAGCCAGACGAATTATTCGATAGCTCTGTTATTAGTAATAATATTTAAAAAAGTTAAATATAAAAGTTGTTTGTAATCATTTACTACATAATCTAAAATTATTTTCAACTATACACAGTGTTTTGTTTTTGCGCTCTGATACCAAACATTGTTTTTTTATAGGGAACACCCTGTATATTTTGTAATTTTTGGATGTAAAATAAAATTCTCTTTAAAAAATATTATAGGTTGTTTATTTCTAAAATAAACCGTTTTTGAGTTATTAACGTTTTTTTTTGAAAATATAGACAGATGCAGACCTTTATAAAAATATTTATATTTATTAACATAACAACACCAGAGCAATTTACTCTCGTAATTTATTAGACAATAGTGTCATAGTGATTGTTGACTAGTCACAGTTTTAAAATAATATACAGGGTGTTCGTTATACTCGGTCCATTTCGCTAAACTTTAAACGCATATAAATCTTTTTTTTAAATGGAACACCCTATATATTTTTACATTGTCTTGTAGAAAATTTAATTATCTTTCAAAGTTGTTAAGCATGTTTTATGGCTAAATATAATATTTTTGAAGTTATTTCGTTTCTTATGTTTATTTGCGAGTATTTTACTTAAAATATCGGCAGTAGCCTTTGAAAATTCAAAACCATTTGTATGAACTGTCAACCAGAACAGTTAATCGGCACAATTTCCACTATTATACTACTAAAAATCTATATTTTTTAAGAACTGTGCATACACAGCATTCCGGTGTTATTTGCTGCCATTTATGTTGTGTATCTACAACTCTTAGAAAATATGGATTTTTAGTGGCATAATAGTTCAAATTGCGCCGATTAACTGTTCTAGTTGACAGTTCATCTAACCCTATTACCCGAAGGTGTAGGGTGTGAAATCGGAAATTAACGTTCTTTGCTGCTGTGGATAAATTTTCTCCACTCTTTTTTATTTCTTGCCATATTCCTTGCCTGTGACATGTTCATCCCTCTTTCTGTTAGTATTTTTGTCACACTATCGTCCCACGTATTCCTAGGTCTTCCTCTGGGTCTCTTCTCGTGTCTTCTTGCTTCCCATGTTTGTCTGGCGGGTCTTTCGTTTCCTAGCCTGATTAGATGTCCAAGCCATTTGAGCTGTCGGTCTTCGATTATTTTTGATATAGGTTCGACCTTCAATCGTTTTCTTATTTCCGTATTCCTTATTTTGTCCATTCTGGTGACCCCAGCTACTTTGCGCAGATATTTCATCTCCATGGCCTGTATTTTGCTCTTCATGGTCGGTGTTAGAACCCAGGTTTCACATCCGAAAGTGAGTGTCGGTACAAATACAGTTTTGTATACTGTTATTTTAGTCTCCACTGCAATCTCCCTTTTCCCTATGAAAGACTTTCTTAGGCTGTGGTATAGTTTAGATGTGTTTTCCAGTCTTGCGTTTAATTCTGTGTCGTGGTGCCCTTTGTTATTGATGTTTACCCCTAAGTATTTAAACGTCTCGGCTTGTTCCAATTTCTTCCCGTTCAGCGTGATGCTTGCTTGCGAACTGCCTTTGCCCGTGACCATTACTTTTGTTTTTTCTACGTTAATTTTCATATTGTTAGCTTCCAATGATATGTTCCATGCTTCAAGGTTTTTCTGAAGGTCACTTTCGTTTTTGCCGAATATTACCAGGTCATCTGCGAAGGCGCATTCTCTCAAGTATACTGGCTTCATATGTCTATGTCCGATGTACAACTTCGATGTTTTTTCTCTTGTTTCCTTCATTGTGTCGTCTAGGACCAGATTGAACAGTATTGGGCTTAGTACTCCTCCCTGTCTTAGTCCACTATTGACTGGAAATTCCTGCGATTGCCTATTGTCCGTTCTTATATAGTTCCCGTTTTCTTCATGTAAGCTCATTATTGCAGCTACTAAATTATACGTATCATTAATAAAATTTGCAAATATTCGATTTTTTCTTTGCAAAATCACCAAATCTTAATTAATCAGTGTGACGCGAAATTATTAGTCTAATTTTAGTTAAATTTCAACAATGTGCAAATTTATATCTTTGATCCTAAGTGCACAACATGCATAAAGTACATGTTAGTGTTTGTTTCACAAGCATTACACTAAAATTAGTAACAATGTTGCGAAACGACCACGTGTTTGCAAAAAATGAGCGCGTATGCAATTAACGCAAAAAAGCTGCACGCCGTGTCGTAATAGCTGTGAGTGTGTCACACGTTCGGGATTTAATTAGTAATTCATTTTACTATGATAGTAAAAACAATAAGTTCCGGTTGTTGGGTAATTTTATAATTTATGGCTTTGCTTTCGTATTTTCCAAATCAGGTGATAGGTTTTATAAGAATATTCATATAGAAATATAGGAATATAAAATTTTGCTTTCTAAATTCCTTGTGGGACATTTTCATTTGTTTTTTTTTTTGAAAACGCTACGCACAAAATTTTACACCGAACGATTTTAGTAGGGGCAATCGCTTAAGTACATTTTAATTTTAAAGTATAACTAAATATAGTATATTAGTCACCTCGCACCTCATGTTTTGTGAATTTATTGAATAACATAAAGCAGGGATGGCAAATAGTGTAGGATCCAAGTGGGAGAACGGCCAAGTAACCGAGTAGCAACCGAGTAACCAGGGAACGGGATAAAAAACAAGATAAGAAATAATAAACAGTTTAAGTTGGATGAAATTGAATTGAAGTGACATACATTTTTGCCTTAACTAATTATTAAGTTCGTGTGGTGTAAATATATTCATTTGTAATAAATAAGACACTACAATTTTGGGGGCTCGTCTGGGATTGAAATAAAAATCGGAATTGAAGAAATTAAAGACGTCAAAGACGAAGTTAAGGCAAGATAAAGAAGTTAAAGAGGTTAAAGACGTTGATAGTGTATTGAAGAAGTTGAAGACTAAGAAAGTGAAGACGATAGTCAAAGATGATGTTGAGGCAAGATAAGGAAGTTCAAGAAGAAGAAAGTGAAGACGGTAAAAAAGTTATAGGTGTAAAAGACGATGTTAGTGAAGACGATGAAGTTCAAGACGAAGAGAGTGAAGAGGATAAAAAAATTAAAAGAAATTATGTAGGTAGAAGAGTAAATAAAACACGAATAAATCGCTATGAAACTACAGAAAGTGAAACTGACGATGATGTAGATAGATTTTTAATAAACGAGAAAGTAAAACCAAAAAAACAAATTAAAGATAAAGCCGCGAGGTTTGCCGTATCTTTTCGAGATATTGAGGATTCAGTACGACAATTTTCTGGTGAAGATAATTATAAAATAGAGAGATGGATCGGCGATTTTGAAGAAATTGCAGTTTTATTACAGCTTAATGAAATACAAATGCTGTTATTTTCAAAGAGGCTGTTAACGGGATTAGCGAAACTTTTCGTACGAGGAGAAAAGAATTTAATGTCATGGAAGAAACTCAAAAAAGCGCTAATACAAGAATTTTCAAGAAAAGTTACGACTGCTCAATTACATGCTCAGTTAAGTAATAGAAAATTGTTAAGAAATGAAAAGATTAAAGAATATTATCTGACTATGAAAGAAATAGCTGCACAGGGCGATATTGAAGATGAATCTTTAATTCAATATATCATTGACGGCATATGTGACGAAATGTGTAATAAGGCGATATTATACGGTGCAAAAAATTTCAGGGAATTCAAAAGCAAACTTGAAATTTATTCTATGATGAAAGAAAAGTCACAAACAAGGTATGAAAATGGTGAAACCAAAAACGTTGAAAAGGCGGATGCCAGAATAAAATTTACTGAAAACAAACATGTTGTTCGTTGCTACAATTGTGGTAAATTAGGACATCAATCAGCTCACTGTCATCACAAGACAAGGGGAACCAAATGCTTTAAGTGTAACGAATATGGCCATATTGCTCCAAAATGCCCTACTCATAAAGAAGAAACAAAGTCTGAAGATAAAATAAGAAGCTCAATGGTTAACAAAGTGGTATCATCATTAAACCAGCACAGAATAAAAACAATCAAGATCATGAATAAAGAGGTATTGGCCTTAATCGATACAGGAAGTGACGTGAATCTTATGAGAAATGATATCTATCAACAATTGGACAGTCCTGAGCTACGAAGCCCGAAAATTCATTTAAGTGGATTTGGAAATGAAGCTACCAAAATATATCCTTTAGGTGTTTTCACAACTGTCGTTAATCTAGATAATATCGAATTTACTACTGACATATACGTAGTACCAGAAGAAGCGATGAAGGCGCAGATGATAGTCGGAAACGAACTTCTCGACCAAGCTGAGGTGGTTATTAACGCACAAGGGATTGTTATAAAGAAAACTAATTTTGAAGCGGCCATCATAAATATTCTTTTGGAGGACAAAAAAGATGAAATCGAATATGAAGAGGAATATGATCAAAAGGATGGTGATATAACAACACCAACAATTAGCACATCAGCGTCAAAAGGATTAATTAAAAAAGATGATTTATCTACCACAGTGCAAATGGAAATCGCATCCACCGAAGAAAATGATAACATTACAACTGTATCGCCAGTAACTATAAAAATTGAAGTTGATTATAATTTATCTCAGAAACCTATTATTACTGACCATATTGATAAAACGTCAAATATAACAATTGAAGAAAACAAAGAGAACGATAAACAGGAAGATTATAAGGAAGAAGATTACAAGGAAGAAGATTACAAGGAAGAAGATTACAAGGAAAAGGACTATAAAGAGGAAGATTACAAAGAAGAAGATTCTGTTGAAAAAGAGGATAAAAAAGACTGCATTGAAGACGGCAGAATTTATCCATCACCAGAGAAGATCAAAGCTGTTATAAAATTTACTGAACTTAAAACAGTCAAAGAGATCCAGAGTTTTTTGGGGCGTACAGGATATTTTCGAAAATTCATTGCTAATTGTTCGATTATCGCAAAACCACTTAAAGACCTATTAAAGAAGGACGCAGATTTTAAATTTGGTCACAGCCAGCGAAAAGCATTTGAAAAATTTAAGCAAGTTATGGGTTCCTTATTTGGAGTCAAGTTCTTCCGAGGCGGAAGAAAGACAGGATGGCAGAATTGTAGGATCCAAGTGGGAGAACGGCCAAGTAACCGAGTAGCAACCGAGTAACCAGGGAACGGGATAAAAAACAAGATAAGAAATAATAAACAGTTTAAGTTGGATGAAATTGAATTGAAGTGACATACATTTTTGCCTTAACTAATTATTAAGTTTGTGTGGTGTAAATATATTCATTTTTAATAAATAAGACACTACAATAGGATTTGATCAGTGTGCCAAAATAACATAAAATTTAATACAAATTTTTCCCCGTGCCAACAACGTATTCAACACGGGTTAGGTTAGACCGCTGGTGACTTTTCCAAAAAAACTAGTTACGTTAGACCGCTGATGACTTTTTCAACACAAAAAAACGTGTCAAAAAAGTTTAAAATTTTAAAAACAAATTTATTCATACAATTCTTTAGGGTGCCATCGAAAATCTCTCGCGTGCCAACTTTGGCACGCGTGCCACCTATTTGCCATCCCTGACATAAAGTATTGTGTTATAGTTTTTGTTATAGTTAGTAAGCCAGGAGTAGAGTGAAAAGTATTAAATTTAGTATTAATCAGACCGTAAACCCCAAATAATAACTATTAACGATAAAGCAGGAAATACACTAACAGACGAAAAGAAAATAATAGAAAGATGAAAAGAATACTTTCAAAATTATTAAATACAAACAATAAAGATTTGACGCCACAAAATGAAGGAAAAGAACAGACAAAAATCAACACAAAAGAACAAGAAGACGGCATAACATTAGAGGAACTACAACAAGGATTAAACAAATTAAAAAACGGGAAAACGCCAGGACATGACAGAATAACAAGCAAAATGACGAAAAGTATGGCACCCAAAGGAACACGTCCAAGTACTTCTAGAAACCATGAACAAGGCATGGTCAGAAGAAATAATACCGAAAGACTGGGAGATAGGCCTATATTTAAGAAGAGGGACAACAAAGATTGCAATAATTACAGGGGCATAATGCTTCTCAGCACAGCACTAAAATTGTATGAACAAATACTAGCACAGAAGCTAACAAAAATATTAGCTAAGCATTAACAGAATCACAAAGTGGATTTAGAAAAGGTAGGAGTGTTCAGGATCATATATTCACAATTAAACAGATTATAAAACTAAGACGCAACTAAAAAGAGAATGGGCATACCTCGCATTTATATATCTACAAAAAGCAATCGATAAAGTGTCTAGACCAGGGACTAAAAACGAAAAAAATGTCGTTCGTTTCTGTTCGGAACGAAAACGAAATATATCGTTTTCGTTCTAACCGAAAAAAAACCTTTTTCGTTTTCGTGAACCGAAATATAACGGTTAAAACCGGTTTTACAATTTTTTTTTGTCGTCAAAAAATCGAGAACTTTCATTTTTTTTTCAAGTCACTACAACCCTCTATAAATACGATAACAATATTTGCGTTTTCACTAAAATATAAACGATGACGATGGGTTTTGATGCTCACGGATATCATATTTTAGACTGGCGAACCGCCGCCATATTAAATTTACCAAATCGTTAAACACATTAACATTTAACCATTTTATTTAGTACTAGCGATTCCGGAGCCCCTTCGGGGCTCCTTCACCGCTAGATCCCGGTTCGAGCGTTTAAACGTTACGTCAAATTGTCAAATTGTCAAATTTTGACGAAATTCTCGCTCCAGACGACCCGATTCAAACACGATTTTGGCACGTTTTCCTCTATATCTTTTCCGGACGATTTTTTTGGGAATTCTCATATAGCCTATGTTCTTTCCATGGTCCTATAGATTGTCTGTGCCAAATTTGGTCAGGATCGGATGAGTGGTATAGGAATGCATAAAGGACAAACATACATACATACATTCATTTTTATATATATAGATAACACCCGTAAGATGCAAAAATACAACGATTAGTTTAAATTTTACACACGATTTTTATTTAAAAATATAAAAATATAGCAGTGCTGTTTTAAGTTTGTTTTAGTACTCAAAATTTATGAATTTGAATTAAATTAGATCCTGCTGTAATTATTTAAAAAGACAAGATAATTAATTCAAGTGGATATTTCACTAAATGTTCCCATGAATGTTATAAATAAAAAATATATTAGAAGAAAACTTATATTAACTCTAAACGCAAAAAAAAACATACACATTAATAATATATAAAAAATTAACTTGAAATATACTTTAACTTAATAGTTTGTACATACTGCACAATATGCATTTTCACAATCCATTTAATCTTACTAGCAACACATCAGACAATAAATCTTTTTACATTAGTCCTTTTCGAAGTAAGAGTAAATTTTACTTTTATTAACTCTAAACGCAAATAAAACATACACATTAATAATATATATCCAATCAAGTGTACAGAGAATAGCTGTACGTTTCTTGTGTTACACGAAACTGCAAGTATAAACAATAAATTTCAAAGATTTTTTACTGCCTCGTGGAGTCTCCCCAGCATAGAAGGTGAATTCGCGTTTGTGTTTAACAAATAAAATTGAAATAGCGACAAAACCGGTTAAAACCGGTTTTGGAAAATATTTATTTCGTTTTCGTTCTTGAACGAAAAATAATAATTTCGTTTTCGTTCTTAAATAAATTTCGGTTAATTTCGTTTAACGTTTTCGTTCCGTGCTCAGTCCCTGGTCTAGACTAGACGAAAAGTTTGGGAGATCCTTAAGGAAAGAAATGTAGACAATTAACTAACAAGGGAGGGTCACGTTGCGTTGTCGCTAGAATTTGATTAAGGCTGTGTTTATTGCATCAAGGACATCAAAACTAAATATTTTCCAGAGTATATGCCACTGGCCATTTTCTTCGGAAAAATAGGGGAAAAACTGAAAATTTGGTATAAAAAGGTCATTTTTGCGATCGCATTGGCCATGAAACCGTCAGAGACAAAATCAAAATTTTTTATTTACCAATGTGCACATCCCTTGCAAGTAAAATGGTGCAAAGTTTTTAAAAAAATCTTGAACGGTTCCGGAGAAAAGCGTCAAAAACGAAACCCCTGCATGAGCGCTATGATTTCAGAAGTTGTGGTATATCGGTATAACTATATCTGTGCGACTTGCATAGGCGTTTAACATGGGGAAAGCCGTTTATACACAGGCCTCGTTGATCGCGTTTTTCTCCGGAACCGCGTTTAAGGTTTTTTCAAAAACTTTGCACCATTTTACTTCAAAGGATGCGCGCATTGGTAAAAGGAAAATTTAGATTTTGTCTCGGACGGTTTCATGGCCAACGCGATCGCAAAAATTACTTTTATTATTCAACTTTTCAGTTTTTACCCAATTTTTCCGAAGTAAATGGCCAGTGGCACGTATAACTCAGCAAAACATTTAGTTTTGATCTTCTTGATGCAATAAACACAGCCCTAATCAAATTCTAGCGACAACGTATCCGTGACCTTCTCTGGTAAGAAGTATTAGCTGCTTGTATAAGAAAACAATAAATTATGTGGTAACGAAAAATATGAATAAGATTTTTTCAATACAGAAGATGGATTAAGACATAGAGGAGGAATGAGTTCTATACTGTTTACGATATTTTAGGAAAATATAATTAAGAAATGCAAAGAAAATTTTAAACAGATTAAAAACGAACTAGAAATAGAATCTATCTTAGAATTCATAGAAATTACGATTTTCGGGCAGAGCTGGTATTACTTAAGTATTTTTTTACTTCAGTACTTTTTCAAGTACTTTTCCGGTACTTAATTAAGACTTGTACTGCAGTACATTTTAAAATTAGTTACTTAGGACTTAAAGTACTTCGGTGTAAATGCTGATACTTATTACTTGTATTAGTACTTCAGTACCACAACAATTATTACTTAAGTACTTTGTAAAATACTGCAGACAGTGTATATGTATATTTTTCTTGTACGTCTCATGTATACAGGGTGCCCATTTTTCTAACCTGTTGTATCGGTAACACCGTTAATATTAGAGATACAGAAACGTTTAAATTAGCAAATTTGTGCAGAATTTAAAGTGAAATCTGATGCCCTTTTCAAATTTGACCTACCTCATCAACTTTTTAAAATATTTTGAAAAAACTGAAAAAGGTCGATTTTTTCAAACGTGAATAATTCCGTAACCATATGAGTTAGAACAAAAATAAAAATTGGATCTTATAGATATTTTTACGTAGATTTTAAATATGTTAACGAAATTTTCATAGCACTCGCGATTTCCGAGTTATAGCACAAACTTGCATTTTTTTAAATGGAAGTCATAGTTGGCTATGGTCTTATTAAAAAGGTTATTTTTTTCTCGTTTCAATGATATAAGGTTTGTTATGCTTTACTCTTGTAGTTTTTCTTTAAATAAGCAAAAATCATTTTACATGTTCACAGCCTACTAATAGATGGGAGTTATCCCGTGTTGATGTTCTTTTTTTTCGATGTGACATTTAGGAGTTGTCTCTTATTGTTAGTGTAGCACTTATTAGCCAGTTACAAATTTTAAAAACAAAACCTCAGAGTTTGTCAAATATTTATTGTTTGTTTTACGTATAAATCTCTCACTCCTGTTGATCAAAATTTTTGATTGAGTTTATTGTAAATTTCAAAAACAATGTGTTCTAATGAAGAAAAAACCACATGCTTTTCTATTACTACGCTTGTAATAGAAATAGTAGAAATTCTAGTGAAATGTACCTATTTGCAAAGATTTATGGAAAGGAGCCAACCAAGAAAGAAATTATTTTCGTTATTAGAAACCAATTTAAAAAAATACGGGTATACCAAAAAGCCTGATAATATTTCTTCATTAGAAAACATTGTTTTTGAAATTTATAATAAATAAAAATTTTGAACAACACGAGACAGACATATGTACGTATAACAAACAATAAATTTTATTTGACAAACTCTGAGGTTTTGTTTTTAAAATTTGTAACTGGCTAATAACTGCTACACTAACAATAAGAGACAACTCTCACATCGAAAAAAAAAACATCAACACGGGATAACTCCCATCTATTAGTAGGCTGTGAACATGTAAAATGATTTTTGCTTATTTAAAGAAAAACTACAAGAGTAAAGCATAACAAACCTTATATCATTAAAACGAGAAAAAAATAACCTTTTTAATAAGACCACAGCCCAACTATGACTTCCATTTAAAAAAATGCAAGTTTGTGCTATATATCGGAAATCGAGAGTGCTATGAAAATTTCGTTAACATATTTAAAATCTACGTAAAAATATTTATAAGAGCCAATTTTTATTTTTGTTCTAACCAGGGATGGAATAACGTTTTAAATCGTTACGTTATTGTATAACGTTATTTATTATTTGTTTTCGTTACATAACGTTATAAATAACGTTAAAAAAATGAATTGATTATGTTATATAACGTTATATAACGTTACATAAATTATGATATACAGGGTGTTTCTTAAATAATGCGGAAAAAAATCGGAAGGTGATTCCTTATTGAAAATAAAGTGGGGTCTTTTATATAACAATTTTTTCTTAGACGTCTCCTTTCGGAGTTACACCCCCCTAAAGGGGAGCGATAAAATTAGTTTTTTATTTTATTTCTCAAGTTTAGATAGATGTAGGAGAATGATATTTGGTAGATGTTTTATACTTATTAAAAGGTTTCCCATAGTATTATTTTCAATCATCTTCCACCTTCATAGGGGGCTGATAAGCGCGACCCCTGTTGGTTTTTTAATCAGAACTTTTTGGTGTTTTATAATTTTGCAAAAAAAAATTTTTGTTAGTTTGATTTATTTAGAACCTTTTTTTATTTTTTAGTTTTCGTAATTCTTACAGTTTTGAGTAAACAATTAAATGAGTGAATATGATGTTTATGTTCATATTGGGTAGAATTGACGGGCGTTTTAGCGTTGTCGCCGCGTAAGCGTCAAAATGAATTACACCCGTCACTTCTATCCAATATCGTTTTATATTGGAATATTTTATGGTTCATGTTCATTCATATAATTTTTTACTCAAAAACTGTAGATTTAACGAGAACAGTTAAAGAATAAAAAAAAACTTCTAAATAAATCAAGTTTTTAAAGAAAATTTAAAATTACTAGATTTCAACCCACCAAAAAGTCCTGATAAAAAAACCAACAGGGGGCGCACTTTTCAGCCCCCTGTGAAGGTGGGAGATGATTAAAAATATTACTATGGGACACCTTTTTATAAGTATAAATCTCCCACATTTATCCAAATTTGAGAAATAAAATAAAAACCAAATTTTACCGATCGCCTTTAGAGGGGTGTAACTCCGAAAGGAGACCCTAAAGAAAAAAACATATGAAAGACCCCTCTTAATTTTCGATTAAGTATCACCTCCAGATTTTTTTCACATTATTTAAGAAACATGCTGTATAAAAATAATTTTTATTTGTAACTCTGAAATTATTTTTGGGATCTGTAAATGTACATTTAAAAAATAGTACCTACAAAATTACGTTGAGGTTGAGATATTTTATTTTCATTTTAATTTCTAAAATACAAACAAAATATTATATCTTCAGAAAATAAAAAGATCCCCATATAAGAATTTAATTTATAGAGAATAACGATACAAAATAACTTTTAATGAAACGTTATCGGTTATTATAACGTTATATAACGTTATAAAAATATCGTTACGTTATTGTATAAAAAATTATAGTTGAATCGTTATTATAACGTTATCGGGTATCGTTTCGTTACGTTTTCCATCCCTGGTTCTAACTCATATGGTTACGGAATTATTCAAGTTTGAAAAAATCGACCTTTTTCAGTTTTTTCAAAATATTTCAAAAACTTAATGACGTAGGTCAAATTTGAAAATGGCATCAGATTTCCCTTTAAATTCTGCACAAATTTGCTAATTTAAACGTTTCTTTATCTCCAATATTAACGGAGTTACCCATACAACAGGTTAGAAAAATGGGCACCCTGTATAGAAGTTTAGCAGAAATGTTCATAGTAAATGTGCTGTAGTGTCGCTCATTATATTAATGAAAAAATAAAACGTTTTCAAAATTAATTTACCGTACATAATAGTGAAACCTATATAAGCACATCTAATAAACTACTTCTAATATATTATGCGTTCAGTATACACTGTGTCACAAAAAGAACGCCCCAAATGGCAATTGAGGTATAGTTTTTATAAAAATGTAAAAGAAAGAAAAGTTTTTGCCTTACTAGGAAATTAATTTTAAACAAATCTGTTTTAGTCTACCAAACAAAGGGCGTTCAAAAATCGAAATATACATTTTCGCATCGTAACCTGGCAGAAATGTACCTACAATTTAGAGAAAAATGTCATTAGAAAACGGTTCAAAATCCATTTTTGATTTTACCTGTGCAAAATTTTTTACTGCTTTTTTAATAAACTGTAATAGTTTACTATTATAAAATAATAAAAATTTACATATTCTGTAATATTTTTAACTGGTTGGCTGACATCAAAAAGGGTTTTATACTAGTAACAGAAGTGGAAAAGTTCAACAGTGTTATACAACAAGCGGCATGGAACAGCACCAAAGAGTACACTCACAGATCAATAGCGAACAATTACCCCAAGGAGATCAAAGAACTGGTTAAGGAAAAAAGACGAGCAAGACGAAGATATCAACAAACAAGAGATCCCGCCGACAAAAATATACTTAATAACAAAACCCAACAACTCAAAAGGAAAATCCAAAAATTGAAAGAAGAGTCAATTAATAAGTTCTTGGAAAATCTAACAGCCGATAAAAAAACGGAATACTCATTATGGAAAGCAACGAGAAAACTTAAAAGGCCGATTACTCTATCTCCACCAATAAGAAAGCCAGATGGCACCTGGGCAAGAGAGAATAAGCAGAAAGCCGAAACTTTTGCCGATCACCTTGCCGAAATATTCAAATGTAACGACATCCACCCTGATGCCTATATACACGAAACTGAAAACGTTGAAGACACAGAAATTGAACTAGTAACTCCCAAAGAAGTGGCCAAAGAAATTAAGACCAACATAAATCCCAACAAAGCTCCAGGGTTTGATCTTATCACCGGTGAAATTTTGAAACAACTCCCAAAGAAAGGCATAGTCATGCTGACGTATTTAATAAATGCAGCGTTTAGACTTCGACACGTTCCTAGTTCCTGGAAAGTAGCAGAAGTTATCATGATACAAAAGCCAGGCAAACCACCAAATGAAGCCAAATCGTACCGGCCTATATCACTCTTACCGATCATCTCCAAGTTATTCGAGAAACTGTTTCTAAAGAGACTACAACCCGTAATAGAAAGGAAAAAGCTAATACCAAACCATCAATTCGGCTTTAGACACAGACACTCTACGATAGACCAAGTGCACAGGATAACGGACGTAATAGAAAAGGCACTAGAAGAAAAATTAATCTGCTCTACCATCTTTCTTGATGTGGCTCAAGCCTTCGATAGGGTTTCTCATGAAGGACTGATACTGAAACTTAACAGAATACTACCAAAACATCATGTAGAACTGTTAATGTCGTACATATCAGGTAGATTGTTTAGAATAAAACAAGAAAATGAATATTCTGCACTGAAAGAAGTGAAAGCAGGAGTCCCTCAAGGCAGCGTCCTGGGCCCAGTCCTCTACTTACTGTACACACATGATTTGCCGCAACTGCAAAACATTACAACAGCCACATTTGCAGATGATACTGCAATCATGGCAGTAGGTAAAGATACAGAAGAGGCAGCGATAAAACTGCAGAATGCATGTAATAGAATCAGCAATTGGATGAGCGAGTGGAGTATAAAACTGAATGATCAAAAATCTTCTCACATATATTTTACGAATAAAAAAATTACACAAATTCCAATAACGATTAATGGGAACGTCGTCCCGAATAAAACGACAGCCAAGTATTTAGGCATGACTCTCGACACGCGACTGAGGTGGAAGCCACATATAAAAATAAAAAAAGAAGAGCTAAGTATAAAATACAGAAAACTGTATTGGCTTCTAGGACGAAGATCCCAATTATCGATGTATAATAAAATTATTATCTATAACCAGATACTAAAACCTGTCTGGGTTTATGGCATACAGTTGTGGGGATGTGCCAAACAGTGCAACATCAAGAAAGTACAGGTATTCCAAAATAAAGTTCTTCGTAACGCAGTTGACGCGCCATGGTACGTAAGAAACAAGGACATTCATCGTGATCTCTGTATCCCAGAGGTATCTAGTGAAATCAAACGATTTGCAAAAAAACACGCAACCCGACTGCAAAACCATATAAACCCAGAGGCACTACAACTGCTAGACAACCATGGGTTGGTCAGAAGATTAAAAAGACAAAAACCATTTGAACTTGTATAGTGTAGGATAGTTTATTAGTGAAACAGAGTGCCATCTTCAGGACACCGATGGGTGAACTCTAGTATTAAGTAATCATTTCATCCTCATCAATTTCATTTTATTACATTTCCATTTTATTATATAGAAAAATTAATGGTTGGCCCAGCCGGACCAGTATTAATCACTTACATCATAAAAAATAAAAAAAAAAAAAAAAAAAAAAAATACTAGTAACATCAGTAATGCTGTAGTCTCTAAATAATATCAGCAAAAAGTACTTGAAGAGTACTTGAGAAATACACTTTTTAAAAGTACCTACTTGTACTTACCAATCAGTACTTTTAAAAATAGTTTTCGGGTTAAAAGTTGGATGCCAGCCCGTCCCTGTTTGAATAATTCCGGAGTTATCGACACTTATCGTATTTAATGTATTAAAGTTTATTATTGATTTGATTTAAACTACTTTGTTTGCTCTTTATCTGTTTGTATTTCTTTTTTTTCATATTTGTGTAAGTAAATATAACTTATAATAAATGGAATTCTACTACTCACCGCATTACAAATTTGCTATTAATAGAACGACCTATTGCCACTCGTCGAATTTAATTATATAAACGAGCGATGCACATAAAATTGGTGGCAGAATATTGCAACAATGAAACTGTTTTCATGGTACATTGCACATCGTAAAAATAAGATTAAAACATCGCTTTATAAGGTCGTAAATAAATTATTCTAGATTTATTAGTTAGTTTTATGTGTCAGATTGTGCTTCAAAACACACAGAATGAAAACAATACTGTTTTGGTTTAAATGATTATTTGTGATTTACTTTAGAACTTGCCAATCCTTTAGGAACACTTTATTTTATTAAGTGTAGTCTGTAGTCGCAACTTTTTTAATTCTTTGCCACGAATTAATATTTTTAATTAACTAACAAACAAAAAATGTAAAAAATGCATTACGTCTTGAATAATAGTTATTTATGTACCAAGGCAGACTTTTTATTACAAGCGTGGAAATTATTTGCCTGTGTGCGAGTGATAAAAAGGAATTTTACTGCCGAGGTGCACATTAAATTTTTTCTGCAATCTTCAAAGAAATGGCGAAAAATCAAATACACAAAGCTTTACTTCATCTGTCAGATTCTCATTCAAATTTAAATCTGCTCAACCCTGATAGCAAGTAATATCTTATTAAAAAGAGAAAAGCAAAGCACATTTAACTATTCTATAGCCAACTCGGTGGCCCATAAGAAAAAATGAAATTAGGTTATATCTCGAAACTGGTAAGTAATAAAAAAAATTTCTTTGATAGCGGTTACATTCTCCATTAGAAAGTACTTACCTAAAGTACTAATAAAATTGATGTTATGAATAAAACAAAAAATGAACGAGTAAAAAAAAATGCAATATTTTCATATTTTTTGCTATAACATATGAATAAGAGAAATTTTGTAGGTACTTTTGAAAATTGATTGTAGCTCCTCTCGTACTTGGGAATAATTCATCTAATTTAAGCAAACCTGTATCTCTTACAATAAGCGAGATTCCCATGCTGGCAATGTCTTCTGGGACTCCCTGTATATAGGTATTTAAAAGAAAACCAAATTTAATTTTTTTTTACATATATGATATAATTTTAGATGAACACATGCAATTAATTGCTTTAATAATAATAAAAAAATTAAAATTAAAAAAATAATTTGTTATGAATTCATCACCTGCTTCATACACAAACTGTTTTTTTTTAGGTCGACTCTTTGTTGTTGAAAATTAGACATTACACCTTAAACGTTTCCCTCTTTAACATTTTGTTTTTTTTTATGAGTAAGCTTGGCGCCTGTATCTTGGTGCCCCTAGGTAATTGTCTAGTGTCGCCTTATGGTAAAACCGGCGCTAGTTATCAATGTTAATACATCTGGGATGTGATTTTAGTGATTTTATACAAAATTTCCTTTACTTGTCAAATTTGCGTTTTCAACCAATCACTAATCTTAAATCTTCTAGAGACTACCAATAGAAGCATTATTACGCGGTAATAATTTTACATTCCCCCGTCAGATGTTGATCCTCCTGTCAAATTTGCGTTTTCGACCAATAACAAACTCAGATTTCCTAGAAACGACCAATAAACATAATCATACACTGATAAAATCCTTTTCGCAATTAACAGATTTTCATGCGTTTATTGGTCGTTTTTGATAAATCTGACTTTGTGAGCGGTCGAAAATATAAATTTTGAGAGGGAATTAAATATTTTGGTGTTGATAATTTTTTAACGAATTTCGGCGACCAGTAGCGTTACTGTAATATAGATTAAACTACACCCCTGACGCACCACTCTGACAGTACTTGTAAAATTTGACATAACGTACATTTAATTTGACAGGTAGGTTAGGTGAAGGAAATTTTCTGACAAAATATAATTCGTGCATTGAAAATAGTCTATAATTTTTGACAAATCTTCACTCATGCAAGTTGAATCGTATTTTTTTCAGCTCAACTTGCATTCGAGCATATTTACCAAAAATTATCGATTATTTTCAATGCACTTGTTATATTACTACTGATAATTTTTGAGCTCCATAGTAAACTATCTGTAAGTTGGTATTACCATATTGCATGTTAACATAAGATCATAAGAAATATCTTAAATTTGCGATTTCTGCATGCACGTTTGCTCCAATGCACTTTGCAAGGACAAAATTCGAAAATATTTGCAAAAAAACCTTTGACGCGAACGATAAAACTGTTGCGGTGCAAAGATTTTGGACACCGCGTTCAGGTCAGTGGCGATTGGGAGGTCAGTGGGTTGCGTAAGCGACTCACTGCAGTAATTAGCTACAGACAGTGGCCAGACGAGCGAATTCATCACATTCATCATATTAGGGAGCAGTCACTAGTGCCGAATGATTGCCAAACCTTGGCATGCGCTCGCTATCTTAGTAGGCTGCGACTGTTCGCTTGATTTGTAATTTGGGCACGTTTACACCTGCCTCAATTAAAAAAAAAATCATTACTGTCGCGCTACCGTTATGTCGTGCAATATGCCGTGGCCCATTTAAACAGAGTTGTGAGTCAATATTGACAAAATTATACTCTATCTATATTATATTATACAGAGTGTACAAAAAGTAACGTAACGGATCAATATCTCGTCTTGTGGCAACTTTACAAAAAGAAGTTTTGAATAAAAGTTGTTTGTGGTAATTTACTACATAACCTAAAATTATTTTCAACTATACACAGTGTTTTGTTTTTGCGTACAGATACGTCACTTTCTGTTCTTAAATAGTACACCCAGTATACTTTAAACTTTTTAGATGCAGAATTGAATTGTCTTTCAAAATGTATAGGGTTTTATGTGTCTAAAATCAATCGTTTTTGAGTTATTTAAGTTGTAATGGAAATTTTGACAGATACAGGACAGAAAATATTGACATTTCACAACATAGCAATTTCAGAACGAATTCCTTTGAAACTTTTTTGTATACGTACAATAGTATCATAGTGATTGCTGACTAGTTAAAATTTTAAAATATAACACAGGGTGTTTTTTATGCTCGGTCCAATTGGTTTAAACTTCAAACACGGATAAGTCAATTTTTTTAAATAGAACACATATACTTTTACATATTTTTATCGATAATTTAATTACCTTTAAAATTTGTTTTTGTCAAAATTTTCATAAAAACCTAACTAACTCAAAAACGTTTGATTTTTTCAAAAACGTTTGATTTTAGACACATAAAACCCTATAATTACATTTTGAAAGACAATTCAATTTTGCATCTAAAACTTTTGTAACTTGTACCTAGATATATTGTTGTTTATCTAATGTTCAAAAATGTTTGATGTTTATCTTAAAAACAAATTAGAAAACCTTTGTAACTTGTACCACATGAATTTTAAAAGATTTTACAACCTACCTTGTTTTTCTCTAAAAAATAAACTAAAAAACCTTCGTAAATTGCGTATTATTGAAAATAAATACATGAACCCCTATGTATTTGGAATGAGAAAAAATAAGGAATTTAAATAGGTCATGGCCAGCTATAGCTTTTATTTACAAAAAAGTAAGTTTGTGCCATAACTTTTAAATGGCTGGTAAAATATATTTTTTTTAATATAATCGAATTTTACATAAAAATAATCTCAACTTTTTTTTTCGAAACCTACAACAATAACGGAGATACGACACATTAGTAGGTAATATGACAAAAAGTAACTTTTTTGTGACAACCGGAAATGACAATATTTTGAAAACGGTTTTGAGTTTGTCTCAAAAAACCGTTTCTCTATCTTTAATATTAAGCGCACATGTAATCCCATCCAACTTTGGACTATCTGTGCACCCAGTTTCATTCTACATTTGACCAGAATTTTATTGACACAAAATTTAATCGCCTGCCTCATTTGTGTCATTAAAAAAATAATTGTATTTTTTTTTTTTTTTTGGTAATGTGCAGGGTGATCCAAATTCGAGGGCGACCATGGGGATATCGTTTATTACTGAAGATAGAGGGTAGGTTTACATTTGGTAAAGTTTCTAAATTTTATGCTTATCAATAATATCGAGACAGATTTAAAATATCTTCAACTGTTTTTGAAAAAAGTTGATAAACTAAAACTTCGTTTTTTTGCTATAACTTTTTTATATTTATATATTTTTTTAAATCTGTAAAAACTTTTAGATGGCCACTTTTTGTTTTACTTTTAACGGTGCCATCAATTTTTGCTGTGCCCCGATTCCGTTTCTTAATATCAAAACATATTTGAAATATCTTCAAGTGTTTTTGAAAAAATTTAAAGAAACTGAATAATGACTTAGTTTTTTTGCAATAATTTTTTAATTCATAATTTTTTTATATCTGTAAAAACTTTTACATGTCCACTTTTTATTTTACTTTTATTGGTGCCATCAATTGTTTGCTGTGCCGATTCCGTTTTGTTTTATAGGTACGAACTTTTTAATTTCTTATGGGCGACAAACTTGATTTTCATCCAGTTATTAAATATGTCGAATAAATGAAAACCTATTTTTCCAAATAAATACGTTGTTTATGAAAATAACATAATCGTGTATAACATTTTTAAATCAGAAAAAAAGTTTTAGCTAACTAGATGAAAATCAAGTTTGTCGCCTATAAGAAATTTAAAAGTTAGTACCTATAAAACAAAACGGAATCGGCACAGCAAAAAATTGAAGGCAGCAAAAGTAAATAAAAAGTGGATGTAAAAGTTTGAACAGATTTAAAAAAAATTATAAAAAAAAGTTATAGCAAAAAAAACGAAGTCATTTTTTCAGGTTTTTTCAATTCTTTTAAAAACAATTGATGATATTTCAAATCTGTCTTGATATTATTGATGATCATAAAATTTAGCAACTTTTCCAAATTTGAACCTACTCTCTAACTTCAGCAATAAGCGAGAACCCCACGGTCGCCCTCGATTTGAATCACCCTGTACAGGTTGAAAGTTCGTATTCCTCGTTAAGACATGGATTGTTTTTTTTTACCGCATTTTGTTTATAAAACAATTGCGCTATGCACGTCATTTTAAAATTTCATGACTGTGAAGTTTAGTTATCAGTTAAAAGTCCTATGACGTAATTGGGTAGGCGGTTAAAATGCAAGTCGGTACAAATTTCTTCGTAGGTATAATAAAATAAGTTGCCTTGTAAATAAATCTGAAATAATTTAAAATATATCATAAAATCAAGTAGTTAAAACAAAACACAGTTACATTTAGGCTATATCCTATCAAGGATAGTAAACTAATAGGCTGGCCCATCCGACGAAATTCATAAACATATCAATGACGAAAGAGTGATCTTAATGACGTCATACAAAGGTCATTCATAAAATGACAGATGTGTCGTATGTCATACATGTATAAAACGTTCAGGTGTACAGTGTGTCCAAAAGTTATGGAATATGCTATATATCTCAGTAAATATCCCTTTTAGGGAAAAATGTTTTGAATAAAAGTTGTTTGGTACTTAGTTTTCCACTACTTTTTGTTTTTATTTTCAAGTAAATCATTTTAACAAATTAGACAACAAATCATTTACAAAAAACATTGTATATGTCTATTTATATGAGGTATATAAGCAGTAGCGTAGCAAAGGGGGGGCGGGGAGCTCGGTTTGCCCCGGGCGGCACATTTTTTTGGGGCGGCACTTTTAGTCTACCCAAATGGGGTAAAAATGAAAATCTCGGGGTAATGAAGGATCAGTAGATATAATAATCAGTACAGGCTTTGGCGCTTTTAAATTCATAAAAATTAATTTCAAAAAAGGAATTCTTATCGAAGTTAGAGGATAAAACGGGCAACTTGACCTTGCTTCACTGAAAACCCGCCCCCTTGTAACTACAGAAATTCCAAGTTCCTAATAACATTTATGATACGGTACCAACCATTCAATAAAATTATGAAACAATTCATTTATTTTAGGCATTAAATTCCATGCAGTTTTAAACTCTCTTGTAACAGTAATTTTTCATCTTTATTAAAAATAATTTCGTGGGAGTGGGGGCGATCTGATTAAGGAAAATAAAAATCAGAAAAGGTTCTACTGTAAAACTGTAATTTTGGAAGATGGTTAAGTATTCTACATTATCTGGCTTTGCATTAAAACGCGTTTGAACGTCTAAAATTTAAAAAAATTCGCCTGCGGCGCATTTTATTTACCCCCCCACATATTTGTGTCGATCTCTGCTTGGTTTTGGAAAAATCAAAAGTTAGCGACCCTTATATACAGGGTGTGTAAAAATTGGCGGAAGGGCTACACGGGGCGATGTTCTTCGTAAAATTCTAAGTCGAAAATCTTAATACGAAAATGTTGTACCACGCTTGCTGTGTCTGCAAGAGGTCCTCAAAGCTTTAACATTTAGTCCTTTAATAGGCGTTATTATTTAATACTTACAAATGAAAAAGCTGCAATTTGGAATAAAAATAGATTTCGAATAGTATTTTTTCCTAGATGTTGTGTTCTTCCTTTCAAAAATTGGTGTTGAAAATATGTAAATCACTGATTTGAATGACAGTAATACATATGGCAACATTGTCCTTAGCTGTCATCTCTGTTTTTCTCGTAATTATTTCTTGTTTGTGTTTTACGATACCCAAACGTTTGCAGCTATGTTTACGAACTGAAGGCTTTCAGTTCGAACAAAAAATGTAAATACCTAAGTAAAAATTGCTGATAAAAAAATGTCCAAACGCAAATGAATGTATGCAATGTAGCCAATTTTTTTTTTCTTTAAATGGTTCCTGAGGCCATAGGAAGCATGGTACAACATTTTCGTATTAAGATTTTCGACTTAGAATTTTACGAAGAACATAGCCCTTCCGCCAATTTTTACACACCCTGTATAGGGGCGGCAAATTCAGGGACCGCCCCGGGCGGCACAAACCCTAGCTACGCCACTGTATATAAGTTATAAGCACATGCTACTAAACATGCAAATATCAACTAATAGCATAATTATTTATCACTTACCTCAAAGTAAAAATTTAATTTACTAAAAACACACAAAACAATTTCGTATTAACAATTAATTAACCAACCTGGGCTACGTACAATAAATAGTTTATGGTTTTGATAATCACCGCAACAAAATTGCCTTTAAAAATCAATAAATAAAAAGCATGTGTAAATTATTAATTGAATTTTATTTATTATTAAGTTATTAGAACAAAATATTAACGTAAATTGCGGTTATTTTACGTTATTCTGGTTGAAAATCAACGAATACTATTTGTAGCACATAATATTCATGAAACAGTTATATCTTGTGGAAGCGACCAGCAAAAAAATTAAAAAGTAAAGCAAAAATTTGCAAAAAATGACGTAAACAGTTGATTGATTTTTTGCTAATGTACCTCACCGTGAAGTTGGAGGTACAAAATGTTTTTATAATTACCCCATATTAGGAACCAGCAAAAAATTTAAAATGTACAGGAATTGTGGAGGGGGTAGCCGTTGTCTCGGTTGATGTTGTTTGGGTTTTTGAATATCTCTATCGTATAAAACAAAAATTAGAAAAAAAAAGCAAACAATGGTGACGTAAAAAGTTTTTGCTTTTTTGTAAATGTACCTCACTGTGAAGTTGGAGATACAGGGTGTCCCCGTTATCACCGCGAATATTTTAAGTGGTGATAGAGGACCTTTTTCTAAGAAAAAATTTCAAGTAAATTTTTTTCCAAAAATCAAATGCTAAGCTGATATCAACACTTACTTGATTTTTTTACACTTCTGCATTTATAAGACTCTGTAGCCGAAAATATAAATTTTATCGTAAAATATCTTAAAGCTTTTTAATAGAGCATGAAATTCTCTACAAAATTAGTTCTATTTATTTTTTGTCTACAGGCAATGGTTTGAGAGTTATAAAGCAGTTTGTACAAAAAAATTTACAAAATTTACAAAATTTAATTGTTTCTTAGACTTTGCAACCGCTGTATCTTTAAAACGAAAGGTTGTACAAAAAAACCGACGGCCAATTTCGGATAGAAAATTTTATGGTCTACAACTTTGGTATAGTGAAATTTTTTGAAAATTAAGCCGATTTTCCGGAAAAGCTGAAAATAAGGAATAGAGTGCAAAAACAAAATTTCCTACAAATATTGTTTTGTATTTAAAAATGCTTTTAAAGAGAGTGCGATTACGTAATTGAAAATTATGGAGGTCATTTTGAACACTTATTGAAGTAATTTTGTGGTTACATGTTAATTTTATTGCGTCCAGATGGATTTGCATTTTATCGTTTTTTTTGTCTCACCTTTTCACTATTATAAACATTTCTATGATACATTTAGTTTTATTGAACAACATATTTACCGAAGTTGTAGTCCGTTAAATCCGCAATAGGCATCCGTTTTGCTCTACGACGTTTCGTTAAAAAGATGCGGCGTTTTTAAAAATTTACATAACTTATTTATATGCAATTATACAATTTTTTGTTAAATTTGTTCGTTAGCTCCTTAAAAAAAATGATAAGGGGTGGTTTTCTGAAGAATTTCAAACTTCATAAAAAGCTTTGAAACTGATGAGATACATAATTTTATGAATGTTGCAAATGCTATAGCATTTTTAAATACAAAATATCATAATTACCGGGAGTTTTTGTTTTTCGAAAACGATAAAATGCAAAACAATGCAAATCCATCTGGACGCAATAAAATTAACATGTAACCCCAAAATTACTTCAATAATTGTTCAAAATGACCTCCATCAGTTTCAATCACGTAATCGCACTCTCTTTAAAAGCTGTTTTAAATACAAAACAATATTTGTAGGAAATTTTGTTTTTGCACTCTATTCCTTATTTTCAGCTTTTCCGGAAAATCGGTCTGATTTTCAAAAAATTTCACTTTACCAAAGTTGTAGCCCATAAAATTTGCTATCCGGAATGGGCCGTCGGTTTTTTTGTACAACCTTTCGTTTTAAAGATACAGCGGTTGCAAAGTCTAAGAAACAATTAAATTTTGTAAATTTTTTACATTTTTTTGTACAAACTGCTTTATAACTCTCAAACCATTGCCTGTAGACAAAAAATAAATAGAACTAATTTTGTAGAGAATTTCATGCAAGTAAGGTATTTTACGATAAAATTAATATTTTCGGCTACAGAGTCTTATAAATGCAGAAGTGTAAAAAAATCAAGTAAGTGTTGATATCGGCTTAGCATTTGATTTTAGGAAAAAACTTTACTTGAAATTTTTTCTTAGCAAAAGGTCCTCTATCACCACTTAAAATATTCGCGGTGATAACGGGGACACCCTGTATATGTACATTTAAAAAAAAATCATCTGGTATTAGAGACCAGCAAAAAAATTCAAGTGTACAGCAAAAATAAGCAAATAATGAACGGTCGGCCTTTATCCCCACCACTTTTCTCGCATTTTGAAGTAGGAAGTCGACCCGCTAGTATAACGATGGCCCCGCACATACCCATGTAATCCAATAGAAGTTGGACCAGCGTGTACAAAGCTGGGGTTTTCAATGGCACACCGTCCGTTACTAATACATTTTTATACGTTATTTTTGAACTTTGAACACTTAAACCTATTGTTCTAAATTTCCACCAACATCGTTAATAAACCGTGCGATTAAAAATTTCGAAAATTTCGCCCATTGTGTCATCATAATTTGTCATTAGAAGGTACCAACACGTGCTTCACATTAAATCATGCACTGATATCGAAACATAGCAACTACATATATAAACGTACAGTGTGACAGTGAATCAAAGCTGGCGTTATCAAAAAAAAGTTTATATTTAGTTAGTTAATTATCTAATTAACAAATTATCTACATTAAAACATAAACAAAAGCCGCGGCTTGTGGCGTACGTCATAGGTCCCTCAAACATTTTTGTAGTTATCATCATGATTTGCACTGAAATTTAACATCCGTCTTAATCGAAATGGGTAATTATCACATTATCACTGAAGGTAGCAAAGGCTTAAAAACGTGTAGAGATTCGGAAAAAAAAAACTGGTGTGGCCACCAAATGACTTTCGCCATATTATATTGTGTGTATTCATGTATATATTTGTGTATTTGTGGGCGGAAAAAGTTTAAAATGCCGCTCCAGGCGCTCTAATTACCTTCATTATTGTAAATGACGTCTGTCAACTTGACGTTAATGACGTCTGTCAAAATAACGTTTCATGCACGTGTTTTTACTTTTTTTAATTTAATCATAACTTTTTTCACGGAAATGCAAGAGAGTTGAGACAAACGGCATTTCACTAAGAAAAATAAACTCTATAACATACTAAAACTTGAAAAAAAAGTTTGAAGCCGTTTTCGAGAAAAATTTTCATTTTTTTTAATTTTTTGAATAATTTTGTAGATTAAACTTCAAAATAGTTGAGACAAACGGCATTTTACTTTGAAAAATAAACTCTATAACATACTAAAATTTGAATAAAATTGTTGCAGCCGGTTTCAAAAAAATTTTAAAAATTTTGAATTTTTGAAAATATTTTGTAATCTGGAAAATCAAGATAGTTGATGGAGAACAATTTATTACAAACTGTTGTTTACGTAAAATATTTATTTAAACTCGATTTGTAAATATACTAGATAACTCGTTTTCTGGTTAATTTTAAGCAATTCATGTAAATTAATTATCAGAGATAATTTTTTATGCGTTTGTCGTGATCGGAAACATTATTAGTCCACATTTATTTTTTTAAGTATAGTACCTAGTTAATTTTTAAACCAATAGGAATGAATATACAGGGTGATTGATTGAGAACGGGACTTAAAAATATATGATGTATGAGAAATGATATAGATCTGAAATTATGGTTATGACCATAATGGCATCTGATCTTTTATTGAAAATATTTTCAATATGGCGACACTTCCGGAATTACCGGAAGTTGACGTGTACTTTCTTATTTCAAATACCATGGTTTATTTTTTATTGTGTATATGGATTTACAACGTTATTTTAAAGGGACTTTTATTAGCATTTTCTATACCTAAGTGCAGTCGTTTTTTATATTTTTGGACTTAAAAAAAAAATTATTTTCATCGTGATGCTTAATATTATCTAACGCTGCCATTTTTGAAGGAAAAACGTTTAAATTTATACAATGCCTAAAAGAAACCTTGGAGTACATTCTGGAATTTTTGCAAACCATGCATTACTTACAGGGTGTCCAAAATTTAATTTTCTTTTAATACAACTTCAGACCACTAAAACTCGTTCTTTTCAAATACAATGCCCAAACTTTTTTTTCATTTTCTAATGCAAAATTACATTCTGCATCAATCCGTATTAGCGTTTTCTATACCTATCTGCAACAATTTTTTAGTTATTAAGAATTTTTGATAGAGTTAAGAGAAATTATAACATTTTTAAATAGTAAGCCTTGGAAATGACAACAAACGCCAATATTAATAACTGTAAACCACCTTTACTGTGTTTGTCGGAAGTATCCATGAAAATGGAAAATCAAGAGTATTCAAACACGAATATTTTGAACATTTTATATTCATGAAGAATGTCACAAGATTATTCAAAGAACTTGAAGTGTGTTCAGTGAGAGGTATCCTCATTTGACTGTAATGACCAGACAGAATTTCAATGCGTAGAATCAAATTTTTTGCTATTTAGAAGAGTGAAGTTTGCTAGTATTCGACCTAAGGGTGTGACAAATAATGATACTAACTAAGTTAACATCCTGGGATATTTTAATGACCATCCTCAGCGGTCAATTCGATTGGCAGCGCAAGACTCGAGTTTAATATACTATGCACAGAAAATGCTTGCACTCTTCGAGCAAAATGAAGACATGAGCGATGAAGTCCATTTCCACTTTAACCCTTTAAGGTGCAGTACTTTTTTATGATTATTTTTTTTGACATACATAGCGTTAGGGTTTACATGATGGTTTTAAAATAACTTTTTGTAAATATTTTTTTGCCAGTAAGGCGTTGGGAATACTGGTTAGATTGGCGTATAATCACATCAAACACATTTTCAGCAAAAAAATTACAAAAGTGTAGTAAAGGTGAATCTAAATCTTCCACATTAATGTTTCGGACGCGCGTTTATTCCACACGTAGGTTTCATTTTCAGTATCTTCATTCATTTCATTGTCTTGGTTTCCGTCGAATATGTTTGTCTCGTTTTGGTCACACAAGGGAAAATTTTGTTCATCTAAAATGATGTGCGAGATATTATTTTGATGGTCGTCATCTGATGTGTCGCATTCAGATTCAAGTTGATAATCTGGATCGCCAATGGAATCATCCGAGTACTCTTGATATTCCGTGCGGGAGAATGATATTGAAGATTTTCTTGTAGTTATAGAATATCCAGAAGCATGAACATGTTTTTGTGGAGCGGGCACTATATCCTCAGCATCACTATCTCTTCCAATATCAGAATCAAAAACTTATTGGTCCGATATTCCATTGCAGTCAAATAAATGATCCAATTGTTCGTTTGACATGTTTTTTAGGTCATTACATGACTATTTATTTTTGTTCATATTGTAATGAAATTCTAAATCTGGTTATATTACAAACTCAGTTTTAGGTATATCCACTGCAATTTTTAAAAAGAGAGCTATAACAACTAAGCGGTAATAAATATTCCCAAATGCAAAGTGCATAAACTATTGTGAACATACCTACTAGTAATACATTTTACACAAAAATTACTAAATACATACATTGAATGCAGTATATAAATAATAATGTACAAACTTTGTCCTATTTTAAGGTTATAATGTTTAATAAAGTGTATTATTCAAAACTTTGTACAAATACAACTAAAACTATTGTAATTTTAGCAAAGAATTGCCTATTATGATATAATCTTCCCAAAATCGGAAATTTTCTTCCTCAACTTCTATCAGAAATTCACAAAAATAACTATATTATGACAAACACCTCACTACTTTAGAAAACATTAGTCTTAACGGCATAGGTGGTTCCATAAAGGACCACTTTTAAGCATGAGTAACTTGCTATAAGTGGTCTAATATGCTACCACCAAGCATTAACGAAGGTATTACTTGACAACTAGGCCTATAATCGCGAACTCAGCTTACCAGTTTTTACCCATATTGGTGGTGGTTCTTCCAAGGACCACCGAGACATAAAGGGTTAATGTGGCCGTCAACAGACAAAATTGTCGGTATTGGGCTGCTGAAAATCCGCGACAATTACACGAGAAACCGCTGCATAGCCCGAAGGTGGCAAAGTTTACCCAACGTAAAATTGTGTCATGAGCGGGAGCAGAGTAATTTCTATGAATATTGAATCTGCGGCGAAACTCGCGCTGAACCGCGGTGCTCTAGTGTCCACGGCTCCATGTTAGTTGATAATAAAATGCTTTGAGCTAAGGAATTAAATGACACCTGTCACACGACGCTACCTTTCTTAATGGCCGAGTACTAATCAATTTAAAAACAGTCGGTTCCCTTGCCCCACCCTGTATATGGTACAAAGTGAGGATAAAATTTATACTGTTAGTGAAAGCGAAACTATTTTGTCGTTTAACAATCTTCTAAACAAATGAAGTTGTTTGTTCTTCTATTTCGTCGTGGAATTTGTTTCCTTTCTGTCAACGTTCCGATGTTATTAATTATCGCGGTCATTTGCTTTTAGTTTTAGCATAACTGAGTTCGCTGCAACTTTTGAATTCACGTCCTTGGCCTTCTCTCTCTAGATGCATATTTTTGTTTTCTTAATTAACTTTTTCTCTGATTGTGACAAAATTAATTGGAGTTCGCCAAGTTTGCAACTTTTACCACACAACTTGTGTTTTTTCGAATTGTGTGGTATTTATTATCTGTTTTCGGTTGAAGTTTTTATAATTTAAATATTTATCATAAAAAAAAGGAATTAAATGAATACAGAGTGTTCTAATCTGCATGGGGCAATACTGTTATTTTTTAATCATCGAGTTACTAAGTTGCTTTAACATTTGATATATTGTAGGCGTAACGTTAAGTGAATTCTTTTATTGTTTTGTTTCTTATCCTTACAAGGGAGGGTCGCGATATGTTGTCGCTAAAATCTGACCAAGGCTGTGTTTATTGCATCAAAACTAAATGTTTTCCAGAGTTATACGTGCCACTGGCCATTCCCTTCGGAAAAATAGGGAAAAAACTGAAAAGTTGAATTATAAAAGTAATTTTTGCGATCGCGTTGGCCATGAAACCGTCAGAGACAAAATCGAAATTATTCTATTTACCAATGCGTGCATCCTTTGCAAAAAAATGTTGCCAAGTTTTCGAAAAAATCTTAAACGGATCCGCAGAAAAACGTTAAAACCGAAACCCCTGCAAAAGCGCTATGATTTGAGAAGTTGAATAATAGTATATTGTACAACTAGTGCTGAAAGTTAAATATTTCACACGAGTATGACAGTTGAGCCACGAGCCGTCAGGCGAGTGGCTCAGTCATACGAGTGTGAAATATTTAATTCAGCACGTGTTGTACACTATGCTTTTCCGACGACCACAGACAAAATCATTAATTTGACAATTGTGTAGATATTGTGAGGTTAGATTTTCTTCACGTTAACTTGACAGCGCGTTTAGCGTGTGTAATGTAGCGGAAATCGTCACTTTACACACGCAAAGTGCACTGCACACAATTTCCGGTGTCATGCGCAATTTGTCATTTTCAGTAGTAGTAAGTCGTGCGAAATGACTCGCTTTACATAGTGGTCGTCGGAAAATAAATCTATGCGACTTGCACAGGCGTTTAACAGAGGGAAAACCGTTTTACAAGGGCCTCGTTTTTCGCGTCTTTCCACGGAACCGTTTAAGATTTTTTCAAAAACTTTGCACCATTTTACTTGCAAAGGATGCGCGCATAGGTAAACAGAAGAATTTCGATTTTATCTCTGACGGTGTCATGGCCAACGCGATCGCAAAAATTACCTTTATTATTCAACTTTTCAGTTTCTACCCTATTTTTCCGAAGGAAATGGGCAGTGGCACGTATAACTCTGAAAAACATTTAGTTTTGATATTCTTGATGCAATAAACACAGCCTTGACAGATTCTAGCGACAACATATCGTGACCTTCCCTGGTTAGTATACAGGGTGTCCCAGTTAACTTAAACAGCATGGGGATCTCGTAAACGGTTAGAGATACAGTTGGTTAAATGAGTGAGAATGATTTATGATTTAAGAGCAACTATTCCATGAAAAAAAATCTTGAAAAAAATTTACAGTTTTTGCGCTATTGGTAAAAAACAAAAAAATTACGTTTTCGATTTTTGCTTATAACTTGCTTATTTTAAATCATTCCAAAATATTTTTCGACATTATTAGGACACTTTTTTGCGTAGAATTGAAATTAGTTCATAAATTTTACCCATCTTCATTTGTTTTTGTTATTTTAACATTAACTTTTTTATTTTAAATACGGGTCGTGGTTGGCTATGACACCATTAAAAAGAGATTTTTTTTCTCGTTTCATTAATGTATGGGTTGTTAGGTTTATTTTTAAAAATAAGCAAGTTATAGCAATATTATTGTATTTGTTAAGTTTAATCAAAGTGGCCATTGGAAAACAAAACAAAACATAACATAAATAAACTAGCTGTACTTAATTCAACACAAAGACCCTAAATAATTTAAGATATTTTTCAAATTAAGTACATAATAATTTATGATTTTGCACACAATTACTATTTAATCTAAATAATAACATGCGTTCAAAGTGTAGCCCACTCTCCATGTGCAATAGAAATTTGAGATCTGCACTTTGTAGACAACAATGTTTTTCAAAGCATATTTCTTTTTATTTGATAAACTTTTGTTAAACTAGCCAATCATAATTTGTTAATAATTATGTTCAACTGTCTTTTTATGATTAGCTGTTTTAAGAACATTTCATCAAACAAAAAGTAATATGCTTAGGAAAACATTGTTATCTACCAAGTGCAGATCTCAAATTTGTATTGCACATGGAGAGTGGGCTACACTTTGAACGCATGTTATAATTTAGATTCAATAGTAATAGTAATTGAAAAATCATAAATTATTATGTAATTTGAAAAATATCTTAAATTATTTAGGTTTCTTTGTGTTTAATTAAGTACAGCTAGTTTATTTAAGTGATAATTTGTTTTGTTTTCCAATGGCCACTTTGATTAAACTTAACAAATACAATAATATTGCTATAACTTGCTTATTTTTAAAAATAAACCTATCAACCCATACATCAATAAAACGAGAAAAAAAAATCTCTTTTTTAATGGTGCCATAGCCAACTACGACCCGTATGTAAAATAAGAAAGTTGATGTTAAAATAACAAAAACAAATGAAGATAGGTAAAATTTATGAACTAATTTCAATTCTACGCAAAAAAGTGTCCTAATAATGTCGAAAAATATTTTGGAGTGATTTAAAATAAGCGAGTTATAAGCAAAAATCAAAAACGTAATTTTTTTGTTTTTTACCAATAGCGCAAAAACTGTAAATTTTTTTCAAGATTTTTTTCATGGAATAGTTGCTCTTAAATCATAGATCATTCTCACCCATTTAACCAACTCTGTATCTCTAACCGTTTACGAGATCCCCATGCTGTTCAAGTTAACTGGGACACCCTGTATACTAACCAGGGAAGGTCACGATATGTTGTCGCTAGAATCTGTCAAGGCTGTGTTTATTGCATCAAGAATATCAAAACTAATGTTTTGCAGAGTTTTTGCACCCGGACCCCTTTAAGAGAAGGCCGGCCCTGGGTAGCGTATCGTCTTTTTACTGTGTTGAGCCAACCCTACTTATAAAGACTTGACTACTGTGGATGGTGTATTTAACTTTAACATCAAACAGCTGTAGCTACTTCTAATTTGACTATTTTTTGTTAACTCGACCTTAGCCATCTTGATCTTTCTTTACGTATCTATTATATTCCACAAGTCAAGTAATCGGGCGTGGTAACTTAAAACATACTTAATCTGACCCTTTAATTATAATTTTATATGGGGCTATTTTGTTACCCCTTTTAACTATTATAATAAAAACTTTATAATTGGAAATAAACAAGATAAAGCATCCGGGGTTAAAATCTTTCAGATTCTAGAATTAACTATGAGAACTTGTTAAAAAGATGGTACCCTTTTAGATGACCTTGACTTATTTTTTAAGATTAGGATATTGATATGGTTTCGGTTTACTTTTTAACAGCTGGCTGTGATGTGTATGTTATAATTAATGTTTTCTAAACACAAGTGTGTGATAAAGCTGTTATATAATGTATAATCACAAATTTTTGTTATGTCAAGGACGTCGTGATTTGATGTTTGCTGTGTTTAATAGGAAAATACTGTTAGGATGAGACCCGCTTATTACGATATTAATTGCATAAAGAATTATAGTAAAATGCACTGCCATCATCTTAGGCATGTTTAAAAGCAGGGACTGAGAACGGAACGAAAACGAAAACGTTAAACGAAATTAACCGAAATTTTTTTAAGAACGAAAACGAAACCGAAAACGAAATTATTATTTTTCGTTCAAGAACGAAAACGAAATAAATATTTTCCAAAACCGGTTTTAACCGGTTTTGTCGCTATTTCAATTTTATTTGTTAAACACAAACGCGAATTTACCTTCTGTGTTGGGGAGACTCCACGAGGCAGTAAAATATCTCACTTGAAATAAGTGAGCTTCACTTTTCTCCATATATTTACGTGAATATGTGTTAACAACTTTACTGTTTATACTTGCAATTTCGTGTAACACAATTAACGGTACAGATATTCTCTATTTATAATTTGTTTTTTAGATCATCAATATAGAATATACACTTGATTGGATATATATTATCAATGTGTATGTTTTATTTGCGTTTAGACATAATAATAGTAAAATTTATTCTTACTTCGAAACGGACTAATGTAAAAGAAGATTTATTGGAAGATGTGCTGATAGTAAGATTTAACGGAATGTGAAAATGTATATTGTATGGTATGTACAAACTATAAAGTTAAAGTATATTTCAAGTTAATATCAGTTTTTTTTAAATATCTTTTTTATTTATAACATTTAGTAAATTATCCACTTGAATTGATTCTTTTGTCTTTTTAAATAATTACAGCAAGATCCTATTTAATTCAAATGCATAGATTTTTAGTACTAAAACAAATTTAAAACAGCACTTGCTATATTTTCATATTTTTAGATAAAGATCGTGTGTCTAATTTAACCTAATCACGTTGTTTGTTGCACCTTACGGGTGTTATACCTACTAAATAAAATGGTTAAATGTTAATGTGTTTAACGATTTGGTAAATTTAATATGGCGATGGTTCGCCAGTCTAAAATATGCTCTCCGTGAGCATCAAACCCCATCGTCATCGTTTATATTTTAGTTGACACGCAAATATTGTTATCGTATTTATAGAGGGTTGTGGTGACTAGAAAAAAATTGATTTTTTGACGACAAAAAAAATATTGTTAAACCGGTTTTAACCGTTATTATTTCGGTTCACGAAAACGAAAAAAGAATTTTTTCGGTTAGAACGAAAAGAACGAAAACGATATATTTCGTTTTCGTTCCGAACAGAAACGAACGGAATTTTTTTTGTTTTTAGTCCCTGTTTAAAAGCAATACGAATTATTGTTTTTAAAGTTTGTTTAAAAAAACCTTAAAGGTCGTAGTGTGATATGCAGTGTGGAATTATTATTATTACTATAAAAGGCTGTGCATTCCATATTGGAATAATAACCGCTCATTGGAGCCCTACTGACTAATATTTTTCGAATAGTCACTCCGCTATTTTTGTTCTTTCACTTCCTTTGGGTTGTTGTTTGTCTTTGCGTCCTGTACAACTTGCTTCCATGTTTTCCTATCAAAGTATCAAGCACTATCTTTCTCCATCCTGTTATTCCTATTTTTCCTATACCAGATATCACTTGGTCTCCCAGCGTATTTTTGGTCTTTCTCTCGATCTTTCCCCTTGTGGTTTTCATTTTGAGATCCGTTTTAGCGAGGCCTTCGTTATACTAGCGGGCCGGCTCCTTACAGCAAAACGCGAGAAAAGTGGTGGGGATAAAGGCCGACCGTTCATTATTTGCTCATGTTTGCGGTACGTTTTAATGTCTTTGTTGGTGTCTAAAACGAGATAATTAAAGATCTATAATCATACTAAGCGTTCTTCATTAAGAACATCGTTCAATAGTAACAATCAATAGGTATTTAGAAGCTGAAATTTTACATCTAAGTGTGTGTTTTCATTACAAGCGTACGCGTCCATATTCGCGCGACTGAAACAAACCAATGCATGCATATAAGAGCGGTTACACTACAAGCGAGAATTCGCTCGAAACCACTCTCATATGCTTGCTTGCATTGGTTTCTTTGATTCGCGCGTATACGGTCGCATACGCGCGAAGCCCATCGCGCGAATACGTCTGTACTGTAACCGCAGCCTAAGGCGGCTTTATTATTCAAAAATTCTAATGTAATGCGATTTTGGATACAACTGCACTATTTTGGTTAATTATTATAACCTCAAAATGGTTTTGAAACAAAATTTAGTTTTTTATTAAGTGTGCCGTGACCTCCACAAATTAAATTTTATTATGTCAACAATTGTCCAAAAAACGTTTTTGTAAATTTTAAATGACATTTAGGATAGATACTTTAATCGGCTTTGAAGGTTGCGAAATCGGTTTTTTGACTAAAGTCAATTTTTTTAAATGGAACTATGGCGATACAAGCGGTTATTTTAATGGAGCTTCTTCTAACAAATCCATCGATACCAATAACTTGAATTTTTATTAAGAGTCTGCTTCAAAAACTTCAAATTATGGTAAAGATTTATGTAAAAATGATTACCAAAATTTTTAGACTTTTTAATTAAATGACTATAATAGTTAAACAAAAAACAACGATAATTTGTTTTGTTGCAGTTATGCACAGTGTAGATCTCTTAATAAATCGTCACAATAATTTGAAGTTTTTGAAGCAGACTCCTAATAAAAATACAAGTTATTGGTGTCGATGAATTCGTTAGAATCCTTTTGAAAAAATTGACTTTTTGTCAAAAAACCAATTCCGCAACCTTCAAAGCCGATTAAAGTAACCTAAATGTCAATTAAAATTTACAAAAACGTTTTTTGGACCATTGTTGACATAATAATAATCAATTTGTGCAGGTCACAGCACCCTTATAAAAAACTAAATTTAGTTTCAAAAAATTTTTGAGGTTATAAAAATTAACCAAAATAGTGCAGTTGTATGAAAAATCGCTTCCTCTTAAAAAAAATGTAAAAATAGCAAAGTTGGGGTCATTTCCGGCGAAACCGGAAGTAAAATAATTGTGTGCAGGTGTTCGAAAAGCTCGTTTTTTTGCACGTATCATATGTCTAAAATTCCATTTATCTAAAATCAAAACTAAAGAGAAAAAAAAGGGGTGCACCAAACTTCGTATCGTATTGAAGCGAATTATTTTTAAAGAAAATCCCGCTTCATTCCTTCGGCCTCCTTCGCTTTTACATACAAAGACACAATCTCGTTACATGCGTCTCCTGATTGACTGCGCTCGGGTGCAAAACACCCCTTACAACACCGGCACGGCTCGCCCCTGATCACATTATCAGCGCAGGCGTCGCATAACTAATGGTTTGTTGAACCGTCGTTGAGAAACACTAATAAACAGGGCATTAAAATCAACTTTACCTTCATCTCTGTAATTTTTGCGCTTAAAAAAATCTTTGAAATTCGGGCCTCTTTGTAAATTTAACTCAATTTTATTCTTCCTGTTTATCAAACGCTGACTGTGCGATGATTAGATAGCATTTGTTTCTCGAATATATTTCGACGCGTATCTTGGAATTAACCTACGCCAATTATTAAACAATTGAACGTTTTAATCTCGTATATGAGTTTACATCTAACTTACGCTGTTTCATGCGAAGCATAACCTGCACATAATTGTGTACACAAATATAATGCCTTTTACATGTACCCGGTGTTGATTCATCTTGGGGATCTAGGAATTTATTAGAGATAAAAGGCTGGTAAAATTGTCAAAAAAATGTATTCTTTCGTTCTTACCAGGGAAGGTCGATATGTTGTCGCTAGAATTTGATTAAGGCTGTGTTTATTGCATTAATAACATCAAAACTAAATGTTTTGCAGAGTTATACCTGCCACTGGCCATTTCCTTCGGAAAAATAGGAGGAAAACTGGAAAGTTGAATAATAAAAGTAATTTTTGTGATCGCGTTGGCCATGAAACCGTCAATGATAAAATCAAAATTCTTTTATTTACCAATTCGCGCATCCTTTGCAAGTAAAATGGTGCAGAGTTTTTGAAAAATCTTAAACGGTTCTGGAGAAAAACGTCAAATGGTAAATGGAAAAATTTCGATTTTGTCTCTAACGGTTTCTAGGCCAACGCGATCGCAAAAATTACTTTTATTATTCAACGTCATGTAGAAAATTTGATTGTCTTTCTAAAACATTCACCATGTTTTATACCTAAAACTGATATTTTTCGAAATATCGCGATTTTATTGTAAATTATTTGTGCAACGTAATATTCTCGAGTAGGCTATGAAGGTAGACAGCAATAATTTTGAAACATTTGAAAGATAAAAACAAGAAAGTAATAATATCATCTTTTCCTTACGAATTTTCGAATTTTTTTATAGTGTAGATGTAATTTTACAAATATTACGTTTACGTCGAGGTTTCGTATCAGGGCCACAATATTTTTCATATAATTGATTATATACCTATAGGCCCCGAAGGCCTAGTACACAAGCTAAACAAATCTCTACCAAAGCAATATTGTGACATTCTAAAATCCTATCCATCAGATAGAATTTTCCGAGTGAAACAAGATGAAGAATATTCCACATTCAAAGAAATCAAAGCCGGAGTGCCCCAAGGTAGTGTCCTTGGCCCGGTACTGTACCTGCTATTCACTTCTGATATATCACAAACACAACATGTGAAAGTGGCCACTTTTGTCGACGATACCGCAATTCTAGCCATCGGAACAACTATTGAAGAATCAACAGATAAACTCCAGAACGCAACAAATCAAATCTACGAATGGATTAAAACATGGCGCACCAAACTAAACGAAACCAAAACAGTGCAAGTGAATTTCACAAATAAAAGATCAGTAGAACACCTGCCAGTGGTATTAAACAACAACAGAATTCCACATTCTAACACAGCTAAATATTTAGGCATGAACCTGGACATTAAATTAAAGTGGAAAGAACACATTAAAAAAAAAACGTGAAGAGCTAGGCATCAAATATAGAAAACTATTTTGGATAATGAATAGAAAATCTAAACTTTCAATTGAAAATAAACTTCTAATATATAAACAAATACTGACGCCAGTATGGACCTACGGCATACAGCTTTGGGGGTGTGCTGGTAAAACTAACATTAAAATAATACAGCGATTCGAAAATAAGGTACTCCGGGCAATTGTGGATGCCCCGTGGTATGTGAGGAATGTCGACCTCCACAGGGACCTGAGGTTGCCAACAGTCGACGAAGAAATCCAAAACTTTGCCAACAAACATGAACAAAAGGCTGCATGATCACATCAACACCGAAGCCCTGCAGCTCTTGGACAACCAACATCTAGTGAGAAGGCTTAAACGGACCAAGCCGTTTGAGTTAGCGAGTTAGTGTAAAGCAGAGCACTGTGCGGTTGTGTAAAGTGTCGTTCTTGAAAACAAGAATACAGAAGAAAAAAAAGAAGACACCAACGGGTGGACTCTTAAGTATAACTATCATAAAGACATATTGCTGGTTGGCTAAAGTAGCTAGGTGCAATAAAAAAAAAACAGTTAAAAAATATAATTGATTTTGATTTTTTGCAAAGTCTTAAAAACCAATTGATAATGTATTGAGTACGCGAAAAGAACGCTGATTACACAAAAGCCACTGGACAATCTTATCTTTAAATTCAAAAAAACGATTAGGGTTGAAAACGTTTCCGGTTCAACCGAAAATCATACTGTAGAAACACAAAAAATTAGTTTATAGGATTTAGTAATTGTCCCATCACACTGGTCCAATGAATAAATGCATAATTTTAAGAAAACTGGATTCAATTGTGAAAATGGTAAAATACATCTACTTTATAAAAAATGTCGAAAATAAGTGAGGAAAAGATATTATAACTTTCTTGTTTCTATCTTTCAATTGTTTCAAAATTATCGCTGTCTAAATTCATAGCCTACTCGAAAATATAACGTTGCCCAAATAATTTACAATAAAATCGGGATATCTCAAAAAATATCAGTTTTAGGTATAAAATATGGTTAACGTTTTTGAAAGACAATAAAATTTTCTACGTGCTATGTAATAAAAACATATGGGGTGTAGTATTTAAGAAAAATAAGTTGTCGATGTTTAAAGTTTCACGAGTTTGACCAAGCGTAAAAAACACCCTGTATAATATTTTAAAAATGTATGTAGTACAAAGTGTTAATTAATATATTGTCAATCTAATTTTCAAACGAAATTCTACTGCCTTTTTAAATAACTTAAACGTTAAAAAAAATTTAAAGTGCTGTATCGCTCAAAATTTTCATAAAAATGTAAATTTTACGCAAACAGTTGACTTTAGACCAGCCATACTCAACCTTTTTTTCCCTCGGGCCAGATACATACGTTTGCTAAGATTTTGGGTGATGACCTTTTTTTTTTTTTTTAGGTCATCCATTCAAAATTAATGTGATATTTGATATTGAGACAAGCTGTTTACAATTTTAGACCAAAAATTTGGGTGAGCTCCAAAAAAAAGTGTGTTGCAGGCTACACTTAAAAGCTTGCCGGGCCACATGTGGCCCGCGGGCCGCAGGTTGAGTATGGCTGCTTTAGACCCATATAACCTTATACAATTTTGAAAGCAAATTTTAAGAGGAATCCAAAAATGTCAAAATATACAGGGCGTTCTATTTAAAATTTTAAAGTTCGAGTCCGTTTCCGTTTGAACCGGAAGTCGTATTGCAACCTTAATATTAAACGACGTTTTGGAAAAAGACCAAGACACAATGGTCGAAACGTCAACTACTTCTAAATATAGAAGACGCGGTTCCAAACCCGGAAACCAAGATTGTATTATGGATAACGGCCGCGAAAGCCTCAAGAATAAAATGACAAGAAATACTTCGAAGAAAAGATGTGATTTTTATTAAGCCATTTTATATTTAACTTAAGTTAATTTTGGTTTACTTTGGTATTCAAAATTAACTATTTCATTTCACGTTGCACAAAGCAATCGGATAAACTTGTTCACATAATTCTGTACAGGAATATCAGTTCAGAAACGTGCATCATATCGTGCAGACTCTACATCTTACGTAGTTCCTGTTTAAAAACGGCAATTATTGTGTAAAAAAAATTGCCATTAACAGGTGTTTGGCATCGGACGTTGTTCCCTAAATCAAAATAACGGAAATGGCTCTCGTAGCGTGTATGCGCGTAATTTGTGATTGTAAGTACATAAGCACCATCTCCTGAATGGAAGTATGTTGGTCAGTGGGCAGGTTGGCCTTCACAGCGGCCCTAGCTGACCCAAACACTGACCCTCTATGCAATTGCAAGTAATTGCACTAGCTAGTGATCTCACACCCTACGCATGGCAAGGTGCGAAAATAAAAGGTCTTTTGTGTCCGATATTAAACAGGGTAAATGTACTCATACAAATTTTGACCTAAAAATAACTTTTGCCTACGTTATAAGTAAAACATTTTTGTCCGTGTGTGTTAAAATTGAATGTTTTTGACTTTAGTTATTGATAGAGCATTCAAAAGTTTAGTACAAAGTGCGTGCATTTAGTTAATTTTTTAAATAGTTATTATTATACAGGGTGCTTAAGTTGTAACGTTTATTCAAAATTATCACAAAACGTTAATACAGGGTGTTTCTGAACGATGTAGCATAATTTCTACTGGTGAATCTACATTGAAAAATAGGACGATTTAGCCCATCATGCCTTATAGAAAGTTGCATCGTTGCTAAGTTACAGCCCCATGAAGAGGGGATGAAAAATTGTTGTTTTATTGATAAATCAAGAACGCTTTGACCTACAACATTTATATTTGGCACGTATTCTACAATAGGCAAGCGTGTTCTTATGCATAAGTTTGAGCGAAATCCCACCATAGGGGGCGCTGCAATCGATAATAGCAGAGAAATAACCTGCGGTTTTTTTTGTCGATCGTAATTTCAATTGTTTATTGTAACAGTCGGATAGGGAGATCTAAAATGTACATTTTTAGTAACCTAAAGTTTTTTGATAGGAACCTTCGTTTTGAAGAAAAACTCGATATTGTTAAATATAAGTATGAGATTTATTGAAAATATTTAACAAAATCATGTCCCATGCAATTAAAACAGAACGTAATAAATAACTAATAAAAAACATAAAAATAACGAACACAACTGAGAATGATTGTTACAATAAACAAAAATATGACATTTGACTACATTTGTTTTGTTTTTTAATTCACAGTAAACTAGTTTTTGTTAAATACTTTCAATAAATATCAGAGTTATATTTTAATAACATCGAGTTTTTCTCCAAAACGATGGTTTGTATCAAAAAACGTTAAGTGACTAAAAATGTACATTTTAGACCTCCCTATCCGACTGTTACAATAAAAATTAAAATTACGATCGACAAAAAAAAACAGCAGGTTATTTCTCTGCTATTATCGATTGCAGCGCCCCCTATGGTGGGATTTCCCTCAAACATGCATAAGAACACGCTTGCCTATTGTAGAATACGTGCCAAATATAAATGTTGTAGGTCAAAGCGTTCTTGATTTATCAATAAAAAAACAATTTTTCATCTCCTCTTCATGGGGCTGTAACTTAGCAACGATGCAACTTTCTATAAGGCTTGAATCGTCCTATTTTTCAATGTAGATTCACCAGTAGAAATTATGCTACATCGTTCAGAAACACCCTGTAGATAAAAATACTTTGTATGTAGAAATGTTGTTTTTATTGAGCTTTATAATTATCCTTAGAAGTTCGGTTGTAATTTGTAAACTATGGAATTCTTTAAAAAATCAACACAGGTTGTTGCATGACCAAACGGCCATTTTTTGCTTAAATTGACTCAAGGAACATGCTCCTTAAGTTTGGCCGTTTATTCCAAATTGGTTAAATTTGTTTCAAAATCGGCTCTTACAAGTTTTTATTGGTGATCATTTAAACATTTCGCAACAACTTCTTTGCATCAAGTTTTGATTCTGAATTTTTATGTTTGATTTTAACAAAGTTGGTTAGTACTTTTCTTCTAATTTTGTGACTTAATTACAGATAATATATCATATCACGTAAGCAAAAAAGTTCGTGCGGTTTTTAATGGTAAAATATAAAAATTTATTCGAAACCAGTAATGCACTATTATTCATCGATATAATTACCACAGAAAAATAAATTATCGAAAGATGGGGAAATTATTTTAAGGAGTTATTGGAAAGTGATAACACAATGAATGACGAGGAAGAAGAGCAAGGATAGGAGGAATACGAAACAATTGAACAAGAAATAACCGGATGAGTTGGATAGAGCGATCCATAAAATAAAAATTGGAAAAGCAGCAGGGCATGATGGCGTTTTACCTGAAATGATTAAGTACATGGGAGTAGAGGGTAAGAAAATGCTGTTAAGAATAGTAAATAAAGCTTGGCAGGAAAAAGATATTCCAAAGGACTGGGAGGTATCTGTTATATTACCGATATTCAAGACTGGCGACAGCAAAAATTGCGAAAACTATAGAGGCATATCTCTACTTAGTGTAGTAGAAAAATTATATGAAAGAATATTGGAGGAGAGATTAAGAAAACATTTTAAAAGAAATTTGGAAGAGGCGCAATGTGGCTTTAGACCGGGTAGAAGCACGCAGGATCTAATTTTTACGTTAAGACAGTTAAGTGAAAAAGCAATGGAACATTCAAAGATGGTGTACTTGTGCTTTATCGATCTTTCTAAAGCCTTCGATAGAGTGCCAAGGGAAAAGATCTGGAAGATATTGAAACAAAGTAGAGTGCGAGAAGGATTATTAAACGCCATCGAGAGTTTATATAAGAACAGTAGAAATTATGTGCGAACCCATATAACAGCAGTTCCCAGGAATTTATAACAACAGTTGAAGTAAGACAAGGAGGCACATTAAGTCCACTGCTCTTTATAATTCTCATGGATAAAATAATTAAAGAATGAAAGCAAAACACAAAGAAAGCCTACTGGGGTTGGAATAAACTAAAACCAATATCCTTAACAGAATTAACCTTTGCAGATGATGTGGTGTTATTAGATGAAAGCAAAAAAGACTTGCAATTCAATCTAGACGTATAGACAGATACATTAAGTAGATGTAATATGAATAATAATATAACAAAGACAAAGGTTATGGTTATAGCGAAAAACCATGAACCAGTTACAATTATGCTAGACCAAAAAAAGATAGAGCAGGTAGCAAATTTTAAATATTTAAGGACAATAATTGCAGAAAATGGTAAATTGGAAGAAGATCTTAATAACAGAATAGCGGCAGCGACGAAATTTTACTACGCCACTAATAAATGTTTGATAAGTAAGAAGGAAATATCAAAAGAAACGAAGACTCGAGTTTTTAATGCAGTGTACGTACCCATCCTCACGTACAGTTCAGAAACTTGGACACTAACTCAAAAACAAAAACAAACAATAGGTACAGGTACAGGAAATGAGATTTTTGAGAAGAACAGAGGGATGTAGACTGTAGAACACAGCATTGATGGTTTGACCCGCTTCCAAAAACTTGTAATGGACAATTCCGGCTGCTGTCCACCAACGACACAATTAAATCTTTTTTGGGTGCAAGGAAGTCTTTGGAGTGTGTGGTATCGGATCAGTTGGTGACAATAAACGATTGGAACGCTTAGAATTGGAGTAAGTATTAACTTTTCGTCGAAAGTTAACAACCGATCAAGAAAAGATTTATTTTCATTGCGTGATAAGTTTGCCGAAAAAATGGCAAGACGCCTGCATTTGTTATCATTTGACAATTCGTGTGGGACCCATTTGCTTAACTTCCACGTTTTTCCTATCTGGTGAAGGTGCAAACGAATGGTTTCATCACTGACATTGAACCTTTCTGCAAGCTCTAAGTACGCTGCGCTGGAATTTGCCTCCACGACTTCTTTAATATCGTCGTTGTTAACGATCTTCGGTCTCCCAGAGCGTGCTTTGTCGGTCAAGCTGAAATCTCCCGAAGAAAATTTCTTGAACCACTTCTGTGCTGTTTAATCACTTAGTATGATTTCCGAACGCTGCACATAGTTTTCGCGCCGCCTCAGCAGCTTTGGTGCTGAGTTTGTACTCATAGAGTAAACAACATCGAATTAAACAAGAGTTGTAAGAAGCATATTACGCACTAGTGGAAAAGTTGCGCACGAAGCCGCGTAGTGGCAAGTGCGTATTTCCACGAGTGCGTAATTGCTTTACAACTCGTGTTATGAAGCATACTTTTTCTACGATCACATAATAACTACGATTTTAACGGCTTTTTGGCTAATATACACATGCAATTACGTTGTCTTGTCAATTTTGACGTAAGCCCACTTTGACGTTTCTAGACAAGTGTTCGTTTTGCTTACCGTGCGTTATAACTCACTTACTATGCATGCAGGCAGTGTTTGACGTAGGGCTAATTCGATCTTTCTAGACAAGTGTGCGTTTTGCTTACCGTGCGTTATAACTTATAACTCACTTACTATGCATGCAGGCAGTTTGACGTACGGCTAATTCGATCTTTCTAGACAAGTGTGCGTTTTGCTTACCGTGCGCTAGGACTCACTTACTATGCATGCAGGTTGTGCGGTAAGCGTCATTTACATTAGTGGTATTAGAAAACAACTGATTTTGAAATAAGAATAAAGTTTTTCCATAAATTATCGTTATTTAAGATATTTATAATAAATTCTGATAAGTTATAATAATATTAATATCAAGAATATCCCAACACAAAGTAACCGGAAATAAAATTCCCTGGAATATCCATGAAAAAAGTATATCCCGGGAAATATGAAATAGATTAAAATGGACCTGGAACCCAGGAACCCGGTAACCCGGAATCCCGGGATGAATTCCCTGATTTCAGCAGTTGCTGTAGATTTTGTGTTCTGTGTGTTTGTGATATAGAGGGCAGCAAAAATTCTTAATTTTTGGATTCCAGATTTGAGCTTTCCAGCGATGAACGATTCCCTTGTTGCGTGGTTCCATCGTTGCATGATTCCCGCGTTGAGTGATTCCAGCGTTGAACGATTCGAGATTTGAATGATTCTATCCGTGCATTTTCCAGACTTGAACATTCCATATTTGAATGTTCCAGATATGAATGGCTTACCGCAAACATCAAATTATTCTATTCATCTTTAAAATTTCCCTTTTTTCCATTCTCAACTCTTTCGCTAAGATGGGCGCCTATAGTCGCCCTTCGCGAAACTCCGTACATTTATTCTCTTTTTTCCTTTTTTACTAACATTTTTAGCTTCCTGCCCCTTTTATAGCTACATTTCGATATATCGATATACGAGGTCTGTCAATAAAATAACAGGATTGGTTCAAAAAATAATATTTATTTACAATTTACGGAAACTCTATGGTTTGTCTTCTTCAATGTAGTCCCCATTGGCACTCACACATCGAGCCGTTCTTATTTTCCACTGGTCGAAGGCGTGTTGCTATTTGTTTTCTGATAGCTGTTTTAATAGCTGTGACGTTTTTCTTCTTAACACCCTCCAATGACTCAAAACGGGTTTCTTTTAGCACAGATTTTATTTTTGGAAAAAGGAAGAAGTCACAGGGTGCTAAATCAGGAAAATAGGGAGTATTTTCCAGTGTTGCAAACCGCTTTTCAACCAAAAACTGCCTTACGGAGAGCGCTGTGTGCGAAGGAGTATTGTCTTGATGCAGAATGAAACCATTTTGCCTGTTCTGGGCGTTTTTTTAAATTCTTTCTCTATCTTTTGTTTAATTTCACCAAAAATTTCAAATTCGTACGCTGCTCAATTTTAGAAATCAACATTTTAACAGCAAGTAAGGTGAAATGCAAGCACACTTAACCACAACTGGTGAAACTCTGAGGGTCCGATAGTGCTGAGGTTTGCTCTGTAGGATCAGCACGTCCAAGGTCACCATCGGTGGGCTGTCATTTGACTCTTGTTGTGTTCAAATGGAGCTACAAAGCCAGTCCCGTTACTTTATAGACAGACCTCGTATATCGATATCGGAATTTCGATATCGCCCACCCCCTATTCCCACACCTAGGGATAAAATGCAAACCATAAATTAAACCCAAAGCACTTTGTTTCTGCGAAACGAGTGGTTTTTAAAGCAAATCTAGCAAAGTTTTAAAAATCATTAGTCACCGAAATATTAACGATCATGGATTGTTTACACGAATTATCAAAATTTAAAAAAAGGGCTTAATTTTGCTTATTATTTTAATATAATAAAAAAAAAACAGGAATTGTACACCACAATATATCACTTTACTTTCGTAAATAAACGTTTTTAGTGCTCAAAACTTCTGTACATCGGCAAACGTATTTGAAACATAATACAGCAAAATGTAACTGTGGGATTCACAGAACATGGCGGAATTTTTAGACTCTCTATTATTTATCGTAAACAACAACCCTTTAGATCAGAGCTTTCCAAACTTTTCATATTGGTGACGCACTCTTTAGACAAACATAATTTCGCGATACAGTAATTCAGCCTACTAGCAAACCAGAGGTTAAACTATCCCTTATAAGAGATACGGACAATAAATTGTTACAAATTGAATAGCGCCAATAACTACTGACCATTTTTATGAGATGTATGAGCTTGATGGGATGAACACAGCTTTTGAATATTTGGTTGATTATTAGATAAAGACACTCGCAATTCGTCATCAAGCATTTTTAAGCTTCCACGTTTCAATGTCTTCAAGTTTGTCATCGTTGAAAACGCGAATCCAAAATTTGTCACCCTCTTCATACACCATTAACAGACTTCGATAATTTTTTATTTTAGCTAATTCTTGTTCTTAAATAAGTGACTAGTTAATCGTTGCAGTTGAAAAAAAAAAGAATTTCTGGTCCAATCATAGTCTTGGATTTCAACGTTTGGGAAGTAGTGATGAACTTTCTCTGCGAGCAATGTTAAATGGTTAAGAATGGCCGAGCTGATATCACATTTTAGCTCATGGTCAGCAGTTTTGGAAAACATTTCAAATTTTTTTTTTCCAAATTGCTATTTTGTCTCTCATAGCACACATTTTATGTACTGCTCTTAAGATATTTTCTTCTTTTCCTCGCATAATGGTAATTATTTTATTCGTGTTAAAATATGTCAGCAAGATATGCCAATTTTGTGCACCATAGTTTGTTTTGAATTAGATCGCATTTTGCTGATTTTCTTCAAAAAGTTTAAGCAACATTTCAGTCACTACGTATAAACAAAAAAGCACTCAACCTCTTATAAGCCAACGAACTTCTGTGTGTAGTATAAGCTTTTTAATTTTTTCTCCCATTTCTTCATAATAATGTGAGCAAATACTCTTGATTTAAGAGGTCTACTTTTAACGTAATCAACCATTTGAAACACTTTATCCATAACCCTTCTTAATTGATTACCAATGGTTTGCGCGACTAGTGCTTCGCGATGTAAAAAGCAATGAGTAATTAATTATATTTGCATTCTCTTTCTTTGTTAAAACTGTAAAACCTTTTGTTGAACCAACCAGTAAACAAAGTTAAAAATTTAAAAATCGCGCGACACATCTTCACACTGCAGCCGACACACTAACGTGTCGCGACACGCAGTTTGGAAAGCTCTGCTTTAGATATTTAGTTTGCAATCCAGTTCTATTAAAAAAAAAACGATTTTTGCGCTCTGTTTAATTATTCCCTAAAAATATATTTCGGCCGCCATGGGAGAGTGGGCACACCGGCGCGTCGTATCGCTCAGTGGGGATGTTTTAGCGGAGACGGCGTTTCGTTCAACAGCGTGTTCTAGCGGAGAGAGCGTCTCGTTCGGCGTGGACGTTGTAGCGGATTGGACCGTCGCAGCGAAAGTGTTAAAGGATTTTTATGAAGGCTTACTAAGAGTCAGTTGAGAATTAAAGTTGGAAATATTTTAAGAAATAAATGAATTTATGCGTTTCCTCAAACTGAATTTTCTCAAAAATAATAAATGTTTCTCGATAAATGAGAGTTATAGAAAATTGTTTTTCCCGTGTAAGAATTCCCGCGAAGTAACGTTTGCGTCTGACATTATAATAGAAAGCGAATGGTACGACCTGTACAGATATATCCCTCTTGGGAGTGCATTATTACGAGCGCAGCACAATATGTCATTTGTTAATATAGAATTACGGTCAACCAAATGTGTCCATGAACCTGACGCAGTTAAAAATTAAAACTGCGAAAATAGATGAATTAGAGTATTATTTGTTTGTTTTTTAAACAACAAAACAATTGAAGGCTTAAGTGTCTGGTGCAACGCTCTGACGTGACCCTGCTCAATATAAATTGCAATTGCACTTGTATTATGTATTGCGCTACCGAAATTTAATGCCTTAATTCATTGCCCGTTATATTGGTTCGTTTCGTAAGCTGATACGCGCGTATTATCCCACAGTTACCGCACAATACACACCACACACCGCCCCAGCTGTACGTATATCAAGTACCTGCAACTCGCTTATGTAAATCATTGCTTGCATGTTGAATTTTAGGTAAAACTGCACGTCAGGGACTGAAAACGAAAAATATTTCGTTTTCGTTTTTTACGTTCCAACCCATAAAATTTTCATTCAGCCCGATTCACTATGTACATTGCTAGGAATTAAGCAAGAACCGTACTTGTTAAGGAAACATTTCTTGCTAAGCAACAACAAATTTCTACTTTCACATTCACCAAGTATCTTGTCAAGATTGCTTGTTAAGATTCTTGCTTGCTTGGCAAAGTTTATGGTTACTTAGCAAGATCTCTAAAATTTTGCATTCAGGAGCTGTTTTTGTAACAATCCTAAATGTCAAAAAGGCAATAATTGCTTATAATTATCTTTAACTTATAGTGTACGATTTTGTGGTTGCTAAGATTAGCAAGTAAAAAGGAAATGGATCCGATAGGTTTCGATTTTCATATAAACTTCATAAACGAATATCAAAATGCTGTAGCTCGGTAAATTAACAATAATTTATATTTTAATTACCCAAAATATTTAAATTAAATTATATTGAACGTCTCAGATTAGAGTTTAGGCAATTAAGAGACGCCAGCAACCTTTTCGAAATTTTAACGCTAGTTTTGTAAAATTATATAGAATGCCGAATTGTTTAGTTCTAAATTTAATAAATGAGTTACATCTTGATATAGAAGAACCTGAACGGATAACTTCTATTCCAGATCATTTGCAAGTAAATCATCTCAAATTTTTTGTTATTGCATTTATGAAATATGTATATATTTAAGGTATTAGTTTGTCTAAGTTTTTATGACCATGGTTCCTACCAAACAATCGTAGGGCAAAATTTAAAATATCCAATGAGCCAGCTATCAATTAGTAGAATTATTAACAAAATATCTAATATATTTTCGATCCATTTTCTACCAACATACGTTAAATTTTCTGTAAATAAAGTTGACACACTAAACAGGAGTAAAATAAAGATTGTTTGGTTTTAATTTGTGTAATGTTTAAATTTAATCCTTCTAGATTTTTAGAAAAATTTAATTTTCCTTATATTAATTACTTCATCGGTAGTCAGCTCTGCTGTTAGTTATAGAGTCGGGATTCATCACAACCCATGAGTTTCGTTAATCGGTTTTTTAAGTCGTTTAAGTCAGTGTTGTGATATCCTCCAATTTTAGTTTGTTTTGCCTTGCTTTTTTGCGAATTTTGGATTTTCATTCAGTAAAAATCGAAATAAACATTTTTTAAATAGCAAAAAATGGGACGTTACATGAATACATGAAATGTATTTTATTGTACTACCCTTTTCCACTGCTCTTTGTCTTTACGGGACCCATTTTTAATGTTACTCAGGTTATTCGCTAGGATATCCCACTTTTCATCTAATTCCTTAGTTTTAAGAGCATGACATTTTCCCGTTATCATTATGGTATTATTAGCAATGTAATTATCATTTACACTTGATTTGTCCGTTTCCACGTTTTTTGTTTGTTCTTTATCCATTTTTCAAAATGACAGCAATGACTTTTACGGAATGACAGAAGAAGAAACAAATTTCGAGGTTACGAAATTCTTTCAAAGTTGACAGTTGTTAACGATTTTATTTAACAAGAATTGCTAAACAAAACTTTAGCAATTCTTGTTACCAGGTTTTTTACAGAATACAAATTATACACATTCTTGCTGATATCCTTGTTAAAAATTACGACTTAAAGATATTGCTACCCAAACAATTTTCTTAGCAACGTACATAGTGAATCGGACTGATTATCGTGAACCGAAACTAGGGATGTGTGCACGTCTATGTATTAGACATGAATTTGCTCCATTGTTTTTTGTTCTGTGCCATCTTTCGCTTCGCACCATGATTTTCCCTTCTTCTCCAAGGTTTTTGCTACTGCCTTTTCCCATGTTTCTCTCGGTCTTCTTCTTTTCCCCCTTGTTTGTATTCTTGCTTCCCACACACTCTTTGTGTCCATCCTGTGTAGATGCCCCCACCTGCTCAGTTGTCTAGTTTCTATGAATTCTAAGATAGATTCTACTTCTAGTTCATTTCTAATCTGTTCGTTTCTTATTTTGTCTTTTCTTGTTATGCCTCTTACTCCTCTTAAAAATTTCATTTCAGCCGCTTGGATTTTATTTTTTTGGCTCGATGTTAATGTCCATGACTCGCACCCAAATGTCAAGATCGGTCTGTGTATTGTACGGTATACACTCATTTTTGTCTTTTTTGAGACTTCTTTTTGATTAATGAAGGTTTGGGCAATAGCGCAGTAGGTTTTTATTGTCTTTTCTATCCTCTTGTTAATTTCCAATTCTTGTTGTCCTGTATTTTTAACTATTATTCCTAGGTAGTCGAAATTTTGTGAAGTGTCTATTTTTCTCCTTCAATTTCTATGTTTATATTCTCGTTTTCTTCGTTTGTCGTCATCACTTTTGTTTTCTTGTGATTTATTTCCATTCCATTTTCTTCTAATACTTCTTTCCAAATTTCTATATTAGTTTTTAGATCCCTTTCATTCTTTGCCATAATGACTACATCGTCTGCAAACGCACACTCTGTTATTTCGACCTGCTGTAAATTTTTGTTTCCTACGAATAAACGTTTAACATTTTGTTTGCATTTCTTAATTATATTGTCCATAAATATCGTAAACAGTATTGGACTCATTCCTCCTCCTCGTCTTAATCCATCTTCTGTATTGAAAGAATCTGATTTCATATTTTTAGTTACCACATAATTTATTGTCTTCTTATACAAGCACCTAATATTTCTTCTTAGTTTATTGTCTACCTTTATTTCCTTAGGGATCTCCCAAACTTTTCGTCTAGACGCTTTATTGAATGCTTTTTGTAGATCTATAATTGAGGGGGCCAATGCAATAAGTGGACATGTCCACTTTTACCAATTTTACAGGAGAGACAAATAACGTTTTATTGCGTGAAATATTGAGAAAAACGAATTTTTTCCACATGTATAATGATGACCGGTGTTAGAATGTTATATTAACATATTGTTTGAATATATTTTCGTATCAGGTACTTCTACAAATATTAAAATATTTTGGACATGTCCACTTTATGCCAAGTAATGAGCAAAAACAGTAATTTAAAACAATAAAAAATTTCAAAATACTTTTAATTGTTTATTTTATTATTAAAACAAAAAAATACATATTCTTTATCCTATCTGTATTTACTACAGTAGATGTGCCATTAGTCATTTTACAATTTTGACCTAAAATATCGTGATACCAAAACCAAAAAAATGCCAATATCTTTATAAGTGGACTAGGCGATTTACCCGGCGTTTCACGGGTGATTACAATTATCTTTTAGCAATCGCAGACTACTCGCGCTCCGCGCTCGCACCCTGCGGACGTTTCCGGTCGTTCCCGGGCATTTCCGGCCGTTATTTATACGGCGTTTGATCCGTTGGGTCCTAAATAGTAACTGTGCAAAATTTGGTCCCGATCGGTCAACGGACCTAGGATTCTATAGCGAACAAACAAACACACAAACAAACAAACGAGCTCTTTTATATATATATAGAAGAAAGATTAATTAATACTGGCGAAAAGTGTACAGTTATGAAACAGGATGATGTACAATTGCCAGATAACATATCTTGATAGATATCTCAATATCATTAAAAATGGACATGTCCACTTATTGCATTGTACCCCTCAATTGCGAAATATGCCCTTTCTCTTTTTAGTTGTGTCTTAGTTATAATCTGTTTAATTGTGAATATGTAATCCTGAACACTCCTACCTTTTCTAAATCCACTTTGTGATTCTGTTTATGTCATCTAATATTTTTATTGGCTTCTGTGCTAGTATTTGTTCGTACAATTTTAGTGCTGTTCTGAGAAGCATTATGCCTCTGTAATTATTGCAATCTTTGTTGTCCCCTTCTTAAATATAGGCAGTATCATCCTTATCTCCCAGTCTTTCGGTATTATTTCTTCTGACCATGCCTTGTTCATGACTTCTAGAAGTAAAAGTATCCCTCTAGGTCCCATATGTTATCATTTCGCTTGTTATTCTGTCATGTCTTGGCGTTTTCCGTTTTTTTTTTTAAATTTATTTAATCGTTGTTGTAGTTCTTCTAATCTTATGCCGTCTTCTTGTTCTTCTGTATTGATTTTGGTCTGCTCTTTTCTTTGATTTTGTGGTGTCAAATGTAAAATCTTTAGTGTTTGTATTTAATAATTCTTCAAAGTAATCTTTCTATTATTTCCTTTTCGTCTGTTAGTGTATTTCCTGCTTTATCGATAGTTATTAGTTGGGGATTACGGTCTAATCGTAGATTTTTCAGTATTTTATAAAATATTTTCTGATTTCCCTTACTGTCTGTCTCTAGTTTTGCTCCAAATTCTTTCAATGAATTTTGTTTTGCTTCTGTTATTAAGTTTTTCTCTGTTCTCTGTATATTTCGTATTTCTCCGGTGTTCGTTTGGTAAATAATTCTGCCAGTGTCTTTTTTTGTGTTTACCTGTTTCTTAATTTCATCATTCCACCAATCTGTTTGTTTCTTATTGTTGATAGATTTGCATCTCCACAAACTTTTTTGGCCGAATCGTTAAAAATTTCTTGAAACTTTTCCATAATTAATTGTTTAGTATTTATTTCAGCTGATTTTATTTTTCTTCTTTGTAGTTTCTTCATATTTTACTTTATTGTTTCCATTTAACAGTTTGTATGATCTTATGGATTTATAATCTTGTTTCTTTTGTGTCCGTTTTTGTATTTTATTTTTTTTATCTTGTGGGTCTTCATTGATTTTAGTTACAAGTAGATAATGATCGCTATTTATTTCTGGACCTCTCCTCCTTCTCGTATCTGTATCTGATGCTCTTGTCTCTTTATCTACTAGAATATAATCAATGATTGATTTTTCTCTTCTGCTTGGTACTTCTCGGGTATATTTATGAATGTTTTTATGTTCAAAAAACGTATTTGTGATAACAAGATTGTGGATTTGGCAGTATTCTAGCATTCTTTTGCCATAATATTTCTTATATCTTCTCCAAGTCTTTCTATTGCTACGTTGTATGTATTATCTTTTCTCCTTACTCTGCTGTTAAAGTCTCCTGCTATACAAATTAAATAATTTTTCATTAATTAATTGTAGTAATTTACAATTGAAAACTGGTATTCACTATGTAACTTTATGAAACATTCTCTTTCTAAACAAAATGTGACATCGCATTTGATACAAATCCACCTTGCTCGTTGATGGCATATGCTACAGCGCAATTGTTTATCAATGTTCTTGGAAAAATGTCCTCCTTGATCCTGTATAATACTTTTTGGAACCGTACTTGGATGCCTGGAATGTTGAGCTTTCTCAAAAACTCTTAAGTGACGTCTTGATACACTTCGTATGAAATTCGGTAAATCAATATTTCTACGTTAATGAATGTAACCTCCAGGCATTCGCCGTTGTAACATTCAGCATATGGGTCCAGAGAGTCCACCACCACTTCTTACCTTAGATGGACACTCGATAATTATATACAGATTGATCTAACAAGTCTACACTCCCCCATAGCTGAATTGTAATTGGCAAGGAGACGAGGTTGGGGCACATCAAATTTTTCTTTCTGCTCCTTAAAGCAACGTTTCATTTTGGAAAGAGGATGTACCTATACTATCATAATTTGTCATCATAGTCACAATACTATTGTCCTTCCACTTTACCAGAAGCAATGAATGTTCTTTGTCATATTCCCTCAATAAAGACGAACACACCATGGTCATGTGTGTTGATCTCTCAAAAGCTTTCGATAGTGTTGACCGCGAGATACTGGTAACGAAATTAGAACACTATGGTATACGAGGGACCGCCTATAACCTTATAACATCTTATCCATAACCAATACTCGTCAGGTAAATTTCTAAAATCCAACAAAAAGAAAATCAAAAAAGGAGTCCCGCAAGGATCAATCTTATACATACTGTACACAAATGATCTTCCAGATTTTGTCAAAACTTCCCTTATACAATTTGCGGATGACACATCTGCTATTATTAGTGACTCAGATTACAAAAACTCTGAACAAAAACTCTTTGACTGTTTAGACCAACTCCAACATTGGTTTACGTTAAATAATTTAAACTTAAACGTCAATAAAACGCAAGTTATAAAATTTTCACAAAGTAAAATAATTTCCGACTTAAAATTGCAAAATAATTCCACAAGTATAAATGTTGTTAATAAAATATCTTGTCACAAAGCCTGTCACGGTACCCTTTTGCACTAAAAAACCTAAAAAAATTGGTCAATGCAAACGCGGCCAAAACTGCATATCATGCATATGTCGAATCTAGGTTACGCTATGCTGTAATTTTTTGGGGTAACGCTAGTGACTCAGAACGCCTCTTCATTATACAAAAGCGATGTATAAGAAATATATTTGGCCTGAACTACCGAGATCACTGCAAAGAAACTTTTCGTGACAACGAAATATTAACCTTTTACGGTCTATTTATCCTCGAAGCCATCATGTTCGTAAAAAATAATGTAGATCTGTTCGAAGAGAATATAAGAATCATGCAGCCAATACGCGACATAAAAAAAACCTAAAACCCGATTGTTTCAAATATACCTATCTTCAAAAAAATGTTGCCTCCACAATTATTGCTATACCTATATAATAAATTTAACACATCACCTGAGAGTATAATAAATCTTCCCATCCGCGAATTGAAGAAGAAATTAAGGAAAGTTCTGATTTCTAAAGCTTACTATGGAAGCGAATATTTAAATGATGCTGACTTTATAAAATGTTATATTTAAATATCATTTTTCTGTGTTTTTTCTTTTTATTAACTATGTAGGTATATTATTGTAATGTATGTAAATTATTATTGTGACAAGTTCTAAACTTTTTTTGGGATATTCAGAACAAATAAAGATTATTATTATTATGGAGAAAAGTGGAGCTCACTTAAGATATTTTACTGCCTTATTGAAAGAAGTCTTCCCAGCATAGACGGTACATTCGCGTTTGTGTTTAACAAATAAGAATTAAATAGTCCTGGGTTCGATTCCCACGACCGTCTGTCATCGTAGAGGTTTCAGGTGGTTCCCTCTATCTACTATAGGCAAATGCTGTGACAGTACTTCCACCTACCCTTACCTTACCCACCCTTTCCTTGTTTCCCGCGCCCTCCTCCCGGACGCTAATGGCCAAAGTAGTTGAAGCGTCCTTAAACCAACAATTTAAAAAAAAAAAAGTAATAAAACCGATTAAAAGTAATTTTATTGATGAATTTAGCGTTAAACTCATGCCAAGTCGGCTGTGTTTGTAATAGGGCTGCCTACTACATATACATTTACTAATAGTAGCTGGTCACCACTCGCTTCTCATATCGTGCATGTAAATGTACAATAAGTAATGTTTGCACTTAGCGTTGGGGTCACTGTCAACGAGGGTGAACGATTCGCATGCAGGTTGCAGCGTGCAACTTGCACATTCACGGTAATTTGTGACTGAAATTACGTATAATTGATATCTTTATTGTTCTTGGAAACACTACGCATGATAAACATTAACTATTTTGCATTTCAAACGTTGCACTACGAAATAAATGATACTTTGAACTAAGCGTGTGTGTGCTGGTTAGCATGAATGAGATTAATAACCTTTAAATACAAACACTGAAACAAAGAAATTGTTTAATGTCCTCATCCTTATTTGAAGGGTGTTGGAAGAAAACAAGGAATGTCAATTTTTATCGATTTTGAGATATTGATGCCATCTTATAGATATTTTGCTGTACTACATCAGAGTGTAATCACTTTAGAAAAATACCAGTGTTTTCCAGAGTAATTCCACATACAAATATAGGCAGTTTGTTATAAAACGAAGAATGTCATACCGCGAACGGGAGAAACAAGGATTTTCAACAGCGGATTCTGTTAGGCACATGCGATTTTCTGGAGGATGAACGTTAAACTCTGACACCACTGTTTAATTAGACAGTTCGTACACAACTGTTTTTTAGAGAAAATAAAATTAAAATTTAAAATTTAATTGTTTAAACAAACGAGTACTGAAGATAATTATAATAAGTAGAAAAATAATTTACAGAAGTATGGTTAATAGAATCTTTCACCGAAATCCCATTACCTCTTTCGAAACTAACGGGACAATAAGTACAGGGTGAGTCATTAGTGGCGGATCGGTCGATTGTGGCTAAACGGTTTGAGATAGAAATTTGATTCACACGGTATTCAATAGTTACAGTTTTTTCTTCCGAACACGATAAAAATATTTTTAAATATGCAGGGTGGGTCACCTCTCTGAAACCAATAGCAACTTTTATATTTCAAATACAACACCCCATTTTTTATTTAATATTCTGGACCGCCTTCATTTTAGCTTTACATCGATATAAAATAGTACAGGTCTTTATGCGGCCTTGTCACTAAAAAAAAATAATTTTTAAAATGTTTTAAGTCTTTATTTAAAAAATTCTCCTGAAGTCATTTTTCGAAGCACAGAGTTGTAATTTGGTAAGGACATTGCTCTATTAGCTCGATACGAAAAAGTTTGAATCACGGATACAGGGTGTTTATAAATAGGTGGCAACTTTCCTGGTTTTCAAAAGCTCGTAATTCAATTTTTTCAAATGCATACCCCTGTATTTTCTTATGTCATCGAATTCGTCTTTAAGAGAGCTTCATTGTTTGTTAAGTATGTTCTATACCCAAAACTCATACTTTTTGAGATATTCGACATTTTTTTTTCTAAGTAATCATTATTAAAGCAAATAGGATGCCGTGGAAATCGAAAAAGCTGACTGTTCACTTCACTAACGTCAAAAACTTGTCATTTATTTCTTGAATTATTGCATTTCCACAATTAATTTTACTTTACAAGAGCAAATTGATATGGTTTATTCACCGTTTCGTCTATTTAATTACTAATAGTAGATAGATACTTAGTCTTGTGGATTCACTTATAAGCAATAAATAAATTGGCAACCAAATCAATTTTATTACTGTTATGAACTTTACTACTGTTTCTAAACCTTAAAGGGAGCGCAAAGAAAAATGGAAAATTAAAGACAAATTATTTGTTAAAACCACAAAAAAAACATTAAATAAATTCTGTAAATAAAATAATACCTAGAACATAAAAAAATCATTGCTATATGAAATTGAATAAACTAGTTAGGCTATAAGTGCATATTAATCAAAATGTGCGTAAATCCTTGCCGCCAGCAAAGGATTTCTTTCGCCTTCTCTCAAGCAATAAATTATATCGATTTGCTCTTGTGAAGTGAAAATAATTGTAGAAATGCAATAATTCAAGAAATAAATGACAAGTTTTTGACGTTAGTGAAGCGAACAGTCAGCTTTTTCGATTTCCACGGCATTCTATTTGCTTTATTAACGATTAGAAAAAAAAAAAGTTGAATATTTCGAAAATAATGAGTTTTGGGTATAGGACATACTTAACAAAAAATGAAGCTCTCTTAAAGACGAATTCGATGACATAAGAAAAAACAGGGGTTTGCCTTTGAAAAAATTGAATTGCAAGCTTTTTAAAATCAGGAAAGTTGCCACCTATTCATAAACACCCTGTATGCGTGATTCAAATTTTTTCGTATCGAGCTAATAGACCAATGTTTTCTGCATGTCCTTATCAAATTACAACTCTGTGCTTCGAAAAACGACTTCAGGAGAATTTTTTAAATAAAGACTTAAAACCTTGAAAAATTTTGAAAATTATTTTTTTTTAGTGACAAGGCCGCATAAAAACCTGTACTATTTTATATCGATGTAAAGCTAAAATGAAGGCGGTCAAGAATATTAAATAAAAAATGGGGTGTTGTGTTTGAAATATAAAAGTTGCTATTGGTTCCAGAGAGGTGACTCACCCTGTATATTTAAAAATATTTTTATCGTGTTCGGGAGAAAAAACTGTAGGAAATACCGTTTGAATCAACTTTCTATCTCAAACCGTTTAGCCACAATCGACCGATCCGCCACTAATGTATATCCGCTAATTATAATAAACAGTAAAGGGATTTACAGAAAACTGGTAATTGGTAATAGTTTCACCGAAATGGGATTAAACAACAGCAGTGCGCGCAGGTTCATAAATTCCTGTGCAACTTATTTTATTCATTTGTGCAACTAAATAACAAAAACCACGTTATTGGAAACTAATTAGTTTAATTATTAGATAGGTGTATAAGCGACTGAAAATTCTACTTGTATTATCTTTAAAACTTTGTATTATTAGTAGTAAAAAAAGTTTCCTTTTATTATGTCTGGCTCAGAGGATCAGGTAAATAAAAGTCGGAGATTTTAAAAAACGAGCTCACGTAAAACAATGGTCAAATCTTCTCAACCGAAATTATTTTAAGAAATGTCCTTTTCCTATGATCAAAATGAAGGAAATTGAGTCCACAATTTTACACCCTCGCCTAATATTACATCGGAATTCATACAATGGTGAAATGGCAAAAAATCCAATTCGCTCTATAGCTAAGGCCGCACTGCGGGATGGTTGGCTGGAGGGTAGATGGTAGATACACGCCGTCGCCTGGCGACAATTTGTTGTGAAACAATGCGCCTGGATTGTCGCCAGGCGACGGCGTGTATCTACCATCTACCCTCCAGCCAAAAATCCCGCAGTGCGGCCTTAGCTTATAGCATAGGTAAACAAGGCCACCAGAAAACAACAACAAAGATATTGGGGTATTGCACATCTTTCAAAATTTTGTTATTCTGAATCTAATAAGAATTTCTACATTAATCTACCTTATTAAAACAATTTGATTTATAAATAATATAATTATTTTATTTATTTACGAACTACAAAAATATATTTGTCAAGCTGAAAAGGATTACTTTTTCTTTAACTTATTCAGTTGTTTATGTTTTTCTTTAATTGTTTTACCTATCTTGTCCATGAATTATAAATAATAATGGGCTTAGGCTGTCTCCTTGTTTTGTACCTTCATATTATGTTATACCTTTATTATATTCTGAATTCATTTGATCGTTGTCCTGCAATTTGTACTTTAGCTCTAACTGTCTGATATGTGCTTCTAATTGCGTTTATTAAAATGTTAGGTATTTCCATTTCTCTTAGGGTTTTCCATATTTCTCTTCTGTCCATCGTATCGAAGGCTGCTTTTAAATCTATAAATGTTAAGTACAGTTCTTCTATTTTTCTTTTTATTTTATTCCTTAAATCCTTATAATATAGTAGAGTAAAGTGCCCTAATATGGAATACTTTTTTGTATTCGGCAATAATACTCACATTTATTCAACAAAATTTTGCAAAAAAAATTGTAAGGAATTTGTAATGAATACGCAACACATTACTCGAATTCTGGTACGATATTACGGTATATATTTCTTATTTAGCTATTTTTTTTTAAATGTTACTACTATTCCATATTAAGCTCCCGGGGAACCTAATATGGAATACTAGGGGTTCTTAATATGAAATATAGAATTATATAGGAAATATTCATTAAAATAAACAACTGCTCATAGATTAATCTTTTATTTCTTTCTGATTTGCATTATTACTTAAACCAAACCAAAACTCTGTTATTTATGTAAATTAAATTATAATTCAAGTGTCATTCGAACTAAATGTTGATAATTTATTTATTTTTTACAGGTAGGACAATAGAATTGTTTTTTTGGGTATTTTGCACATTTTTCGTCTGCCCATTTCTGACACTGAACCCATATTGCTGTACTTAGTGACCATAATCATATTGATTATAAGGCACCTCTATGTATTCCATATTAGGCATCTATGTGACATTTCAAAAATCGGTATATGTAAAACATGAAATGGCCCCAATCAAAATTTTGGTCTATTTAATTGAAATGTAAAGGCTCATGCTAAATAAACATGCAATAAAATATTTTATATCATTTACCCTAGCATATAATATTTTGCACTGAAAGATTTAGCCTAAAAACTCAGTAGCACGTCAAAACTATATTTGAATCTGTTATGTAATCTAGTGAATATTTTTTAACTATTTTACATTTGGGAATGTGTGATCAATGTACAAATAGGTACATATACTTTTCAACAGATATCGCTTATTCATTGTCATAAAACTGATGTATTCCATAATAGGTAACTGTTCCATATTAGGGCACTTTACTCTCTAGTATATGTTATCAGGTTATCACTTGTCTGTTTTTCTAATCTAAAAGCTGCTTGTTCTTCTCCTAATTTTAATTCTACATGCTCGTATAGTCTCTTTTCTAGATTTTTTTCATGTATATAGGGTTGTCCAAATTCGATGGGATTGCATGGGTGTCTCGGTTAATATTTAAGATAGAGAAACGGTTAAACTACCAAAAATGTGCAGTATTTTGAGACAAACTCGAAACCGTTTTCAAAAATATTCTATCACTTCCGGTTTTCGAGTTATTGAATAAAAAGTGTTTTTTTGTCATGTTAATAATGTGTCATATCTCCGTTATTGTTGTAAATATCGAAAATATTTATGGAGATTATTTTTAGATATTTTTATGTTTAATTTGGTTATACATACTTTAAAAAAAAATTTTAAGCTCGCCGTTAGAAAGTAATGACACAAACTTACCATTTTTTAAATGGGAGCGATAGTTGGCTATGACCTATTTAAACTCCTTATTTTTTGTCATTCCAAATATATAAGAGTTGATGTATTTATTTTCAAAACGCAAGTTACGAAGGTTTTTTAGTTTTTTTTTTAAAGAAAAGTAGGCTATGAAAAAAAAAACTAGGTGTAAAACCTTATAAAACTCATGTGGCACAAGTTACCAAGGTTTTTCAATTTGTTGTTGAAATAAACATTGTAAATATTTGAACATAAGATAACAACAACATAGTTGGAATCAGCAGTAATATAGTGTTTTGCTGTTTATCTAATGTTTATCTCAACAATAAATTAAAAAACCTTCGTAACTTGTACGACATGAGTTTTAAAAGGTTTTACAACAATTTTTGTTTGTGTTTTCATAGCTTACTATGATTTTCTTTTAAAAAAAAACTTAAAAACCTTTGTAACTTGCGTATTATTGAAAATAAATACATCAACCCTTATATATTTGAAATGAGAAAAAAATAAGGAATTTAAATAGTTCATAGCCAACTATCGCTCCCATTTAAAGAAGGTAAGTTTGTGTCATAACTTTTTAACGGCGAGCGTAATTTTTTTTTTTTTAGTATAATCCAATTTAACATGAAAATATCTAAAAAAATAATCTCCATACATATTTTCGATATTTACAACAATAACGGAGATATGACACATTATTTATATGACAAAAAAACACTTTTTATTCAATAACGCGAAAACCGGAAATGATAAAATATTTTTGAAAGCGGTTTTAAGTTTGCCTCAAAAAACTGCACATTTTTGGTAAGTTAACCGTTTCTCTATCTCGACTATTAAGCGAGATACCCATGCAATCCCATCGAATTTGTATCACCCTGTACTTTGTAGATAGTTTGGGACAAATTGGTCAGTAATTTTCACATTGGGTCTGTTCTCCTTTCTTGTATAACGGTATTAGTAAATTCTTTTCCCATTCCCTCGGTATTTGTCGTTTTCCCATGCTTTTTTGCATATCGCCCTTCGTCCATGACCAATTTATTCCTTTTTCTCACAGCCATTTCTTCATCTCTGGTATTATGTCTTCTCCACTTGCTTTTTCAACTTTGTTTCAACTGGTTTCCATTTCGAAGAGCAATGTTTTTTTTTTGTTTGTTAGTGTCATTATTTGACTGAAAACGTCAATTTCTTGTTTAAATCCTTTTAAACCGTTTTAATGACAGTATAATACATTTGTGATTGTACAAATTTGTACAAACAACGTAGTCTACACGAGTGTATCATGACCTTTTACCTCATTTTGTAAAAAAATAATCATTAAAGTGCTATAATAGCACCTTTTAATCTGTACGACATATTAATTATTGCCGAGTAGTATTGAAGATAATTAAATCGTCATCTTTGTTCAACGGGCGCCCGTAATTGCAATTAAAAAAAGACAAAAGCTGTAAGGGTACCCTTAGTAACTGCAGTTGATTAAGTCACAATTTGCAACAATGTAGCGATGTTTATACTGGAAATAATACACACATTATTAATTTCTTGACAGTTATAGCCTTTTGTAAGGATATAGATTGTAAATGAGAATGATGGTATTGTATTATTTATTAGAGAGTTCGTCATATTGACGTGACGTTTTTTTAAACGGCCTTATTAAAGAGGAAGCAAGGTGTAATGAAATTAATAATAATAATAATAATAATAATAGGCTTTATTTAGTTATAAAAGAAACTATTTATACATCAATCTTTACAACTAGTACTTTAAATTAAAATTGCAGTTTTACATGGGTCTTACAACCTTCTTTAAACGCATGCAGATTAACAGAATATTTTAATTCCTTTGGTAATTAATTAAATAATTTTAGCCCTTTGTAATAGAGCGAGTTCTGTGTACTACTTTTTTTACATTTAGGCAGCCTAAAATGTTCTCATTGTCTTGTTTCATAATCATGCTGTTCTTTGTTGTATATCAGATATTTACTCATATATCCTGGCATCATATTGTTTATACATTTATATATTAGAACCAAAACGTTATACACTGTATTTTGCCATATATTAAGGAACCCCAACTTATTATGCATATATTCAATTTTAGTTAATTTAGAACACTGTAATATGATACGCAAAGCTGTTTTGCTGCTTTTGTAATTTTTTCAGATCCCCCTCATTACTTAGAAATATTATGCTACTGCAATAATTAAAGTATGGTTCTATTATTGTATGATAGACCAATATCCTAGCTTCAAAGTTTAATTTATTCGATATTCTCCCAAAATAACTAATTTTTGCACCAACTTTTTTTATAATATAATCTACGTTCTTTTTAAATTTTAGATGATTATCTATAATTACCCCTAGGTATTTAAACTCTTCAACTATCTCTACTTTATTATTATCTATAAATACGTTAACATTTGACATATTGCTGAATTGTGTACTACCTATTACCATGCATTTTGTTTTAGATACATTCAACTCCAGTTTATTAGCTTTAAACCAATCTGTTACTTCAATTAAATCTTCGTTTATGACATTAACTGTTGTTTGTAAATCTTCACCTGATACCGAAATTAACGTATCATCTGCAAATAAATGCATGTCACACGATTTAACTGTCTGCGTAATGTCATTTATGTAAATATTGAATAAAACTGGACCTAAAACTGATCCTTGTGGTACACCTAACTCGTTAATAATTGCCTTTGATTCTACTTTTCCCACCCTGGTTTTTTGAAATCTGTTTGATAAATAACTTTCAAACCATTTTAGTTCATTCCCTTGGATTCCGTACATTTGTAATTTTTGCAAAAGTCTTTTTCTACAGATGGTTTCAAATGCTCGTTTCAGATCGACAAAAACTGCCAAAATTATTTTATCGTTTTCAATTTCATCTCTCCAATTTGTTAAAACTAAATTCAATGCTGTTTCGCATGAATGCTTATGTCTAAATCCTGATTGAGAATCTGAAATAGTTTTGTTACTTTCACATAAAGTCATGGCAAACTAGGGTTTCCATTTAAAAAAGTGTAAGTTTACTCCATATCTCGAAAGTCAAGGAGGCTAAGAAAAAATTACTTTTGTTTTTAAATTAAGCATAAAAATCTGTGTAAAAAACCTCTATAACATTTTGTTCTAATTTAATAAATAAAGAAGTTACAGCAAATTTTCAAAAATGATGAAATTTCATTTTTCGTCTGTAGTGCCAAAATGGAATCCGATAGAAAAAATCTGATTGCATAGGCGTTATTTTCTCAAAAAAATACCCAAAGAGACCGAAATCAGATTTTCGCTATCTATTACGGTAACCGAGATACCCCGTAAAACATTCGAATTTGGTCCACCCTGTTCTGCAATATTTTACAAAGTACTTAAGTAATTTTTGTGGTACTGAAGTACTAATACAAGTTATAAGTACCAGTATTTTTACCGAAGTACTTGAGATTCAAGTCCTAAGTAACTAATTTTAAAATGTACTGCAGTACCAGTCTTAAGTACCGGAAAAGTACTTGAAAAAGTACTGAAGTACAAAAATACTTAAGTAATGCCAAGCTCTCACTGGGACATGACCGTATACAGAGATCAGTTTTTTTAATCGAGAAGCGATGACATTCATTTTTACATATTGCACATGTATTTTGAGTGTGGAATGAGTAAAATGACTTCAAAAAATAAAGTGCGTTTTTTGAAAGCCATAGTAAAATCGCACTGTCCGCGAAGCTGCTAAAATAACAAAAGTTGCAGGCGAAATCCATTTTGGTTTAAAAGTACCAGCAAATCGAGATAAACTAGGTCCAAACTTGACAATAGTTGATGTTGAAATGCTAAAGGTGTTCGATATTTGTGTAAAATCGCATAAAAAATTGATGCTTAATTTGTTTTACATGCATAAGCATTAAAATCAAGGTTGTATTTTAAAAATATGTACATAGAAAATTAAATAATCACACGGGAATTTAATTCTTATCAATTCCACTGAAGGTTAAAATTAGACCTTCAAGTAAACGACTGAAATCCACGTGGAACAATTGCATATAAATTATTATCGATATTTTATTAAGGCTCGGTAATAATCAGGAGCGTAGATACCTTTTAGCGAAAATAAGCTAAGAGCCCACAAATAGAGACGAAAGTAAAACTTTCATGTAGGGTAGGCAGTGAGAAAATGACAACTTTCATAAACGTGAGTAGGAAAAATAATCTTAAACATGGTAAGTGATAAAAACAATCCAAAATAACAGTAACATTCTACATTTAAAAGTATCTTAAAAAGTAGGGGAGACCGGGGATAGAAGTAACACGGGTAGGTTGTAACAGTGCCTATAGTTTCTTTAATTTTTGTTTTATATCGCCCTAAACGCTTTTGCAATGTTAAGTTACATCCATCCAACTCCCTACCTACATTGCTAGTTTTCATCTGTCATAGAGGTTAACTTTTTGCCAGCCAGAGTCACTATTTTCCGCCTAAAAGTTACTGCGTTGTCTCATCCGTCGAGTAACTTTTAGGCGATCTCTAAAATAGGAACAAAAAAGTACCTATATTATTTTGTTCTAAATTTAGTTGGCTATTGGTGGATGCAATACAATTTGCCGTTAGAATCGTGGTTAATTGTGGATTTCCTGAATTTTTTTTTGTGTACACTTGGGGTCAAAAGTAACAAAGTGTTACAACCAACCCCAATTAATGTTTTCACTTGCAAATGTTCACTCTTAGCACATAATTGGTGGCTTTCTTCGTAGATGAGAATATACAAGAGTTGTCGGAATAATTTTCCAGTTTGTTGTATCTTTTTGATTCACATTTTTAAATATGTAGGTACTTATAATCTTGGCAAACCTGTTAACTGCAGTCCCAAATTATTAAATTATAAAACTCAGTATATAATATCGGTTTAATGATGGAAATGTATGTAAAGCTAAATCCTTTCTTAAAAAGCATTTTAAATTATAAAACCTATGTAAATTGGTAAGATCTGGTACTTTTGGTTTTCCTACCAGCCGCCATTGTTTTTATTCTATTACCTTAATATTTATAACTTAATATAAACAAAGCTTTAACCAACCCAACTTAACCTGACCCTCTTTTACTGATTTAATGAATGACGGTCAGTTTAAGGGCGGTTAGATTTTTTAAAAATAAAACAAACAGTTATTATGATCCAGTATAAATTTAATAATTTGGGAACGCCCTTACCTGGTATGCCATACTGTTCACTTATCATTTTGTATTGTACCAAAGATATTTTTTTTTATTTTTTCATTTTGCTAATGTGTATTTTTGAATAAAATATTAATTTTGTTGATGAATACTAATATAATATATTTACTCACTACTTATGAGCTGTGTAAATTATTTTGCCGTTACAACTTACCCCAATCATTGTTACTTTTAGCCCCAACGTTGAGGTTGAAAGTAACAGCTGTCTTACTAAAGAAAAATTTTTTTTTCTAACAGTTGCTTTACGAAACACACGAAATAAATATCTTGGAAGCAAGACAAATGTCCAATCTATCATTAAACCAATTTGGATGTAAAAAATTTGTATTAATCTATGAGAAATTAAATAAAAACAAAAAAATGTTACTTTTATCCCCGGTCTCCCCTACTAATAAAATTGATCTAATGAATAAAACAAAAACGTTATGAGAAGAAAAAGAAATTCAACATTTTCATATTTTTTGCTATAACATCTGAAATACGAGGATTTTTGTACTTTTAAAAATTGTTTGTTGCTCCTCATACTTGGGAATAATTAAATTGATTTAAGCAATCTGTATCTTTTATAATAAGCGAGATCCCCATGCTGGAAATGTTATCTGAGACACCTTGTATATCATCTTTTAATTTTTATACTTAAATTATAAAATTGCAAATTAAAAAAATGTGTTGGTGTTTTTCATTGTTTAACAACAAACTGTAACCCAAAATCAAATTGTTAAAAATTGGGACGGGGCTCGTTATCTATTTTTACCCATGGACCCAAAATTTTTAGCTACGCCACTGGTAAAAATTTACATTAACCGTTACGTCATTACAATTTCAGTTAAAACTAATTAAATTTAGGACGTCTTTTAAACGTTGGCGCTCTCGACAAAACGCAAGTATTGTATGTTTTTTAAATGCAGTTAATAATCAACACATTCTCGACTCGACCTAAGTCGTTCATTTTGCATTGGAAAATACGCGTTCAGTGTACCAATATCTGATGACCTTTACACAAAACCGTTGTTAACGTGAATTCTCCAAAATTTTTCGATAAGTTATTATAACAAATGAATAAACAACTAACCGATTAGTAAATGTAAGGCAACCTTTTTACAATTTTTGCGTTTTTGAACTGAAACTAATGACGAATGATTATTATTTTAAATAAACTCAAAATAAGTATCACACGTTCTGTAAGGCTAATTGTAAGTATTGGAAATCAGAAAACGTAGTTAATTGGTATCGATTTAAAAAAAAATAAATTAAGTGCAATTGAAATAGATAAAAATAGTTTCGATTAGATACTATTCAAATAAAGTACTCGACGTACAGGGTGGGCAAATTTCGATGTTTTAATAGGGATTCTTGGTAACTATAAGAGGTATCAAAAAACGGAAAAAGTTAATGGTGAAAAGTGAAAACTAAAATTGGTTATCGTCTTTTGTTTTTGAGTTATCGCTGATAACTCGATTTTTCGACTTTTCGTTTTATGACTGTATCTCGCTTGTTTATGAAAATAAACAAAAATAATTTTGACCTACTACAGGCTCTTTTTTGATAGAAATGCAGTGGCGTAGTCAATTTTTCAAAAAATATTTCTAAATTCGAGTTGTGACATTAAGTTGTATTTTTTTAAATGGAACCCATAGTTGGCTATCACATATTTAAATTCCTTATTTTTTTTTTCATTTCAAATATATAAGGCTTGATGTATTTATTTTCAATAATACGCAAGTTGCGAAGGTTTTTTAGTTTTTTTTTTTAAACAAAATTATAGTAGGCTGTGAAAACAAAAACAAAACAAGGTGTAACCTTTTAAAACTCATTTGGTACAAGTTACGAAAGTTTTGTAATTTGTTGTTGTGATAAACATCACAAATATTTGAACATAAGATAAACTACAATAAACTACAATATTGCAGATTCCGACTTTATCGTTGTTTTCTTATGTTCAAATATTTGTAATGTTTATCACAACAACAAATTACAAAACCTTCGTAACTTGTACCAAATAAGTTTAAAAAGGTTTTACACCTTCTTTGTTTTGGTTTTCACAGTCTACTATAATTTTGTTAAAAAAAACAAACTAAAAAACCTCTGTAACTTGCGTATTATTGAAAATAAATACATCAACCCTGATATATTTGGAATGACAAAAACATAGGGAATTTAAATAAGTCATAGCCAACTATGGGTTCCATTAAAAAAAAACAACTTTGTCACAACTCGAATTTCGTTTTTTTTTTTGAAAAATTGACTACGCCTGTGCATTCCTATCAAAAAAGTGCCTGTAGAAAATTATTTTTGTTTATTTTCATAAACAAGCGAGATACAGTCATAAAACGAAAAGTCGAAAAATCGATTTATCGGCGATAACACGAAAACAAAAGACGATAACCAATTTTAGTTTTCACCATTAACTTTTTGTCGAAAAAAGAGATCGAGGATGCGCGGTCCGTTTTTTGATACCTCTTATAGTTACAGAGATTCCCTATTAAAACATCGAAATTTGCCCACCCTGTACAGGGTGGACCAAATTCAAAAGTTTTACGGGGTATCACGATTACTGTAATAGTTAGCGAAAATTTGATAATGGTCTCTTGGGCTATTTTTTTGAGAAAGAAACGCCTGTACAAGCAGATTTTTTATATCGCTTTCCATTTTGGCACTAGACGAAAAATGAAATTTCATCATTTTTAAAAATTTGCTATAACTTCTTTATTTATTAAAATCAGGGTTGGACAGAATTTGATTTTTATTAAAAAAATCAAAACCATTGATTTAACTCTTTTAAGGGCAGGAAAGACTTGAAAGGGCAGAAAAAAATATTTGAAATTTTTAACAATAAATTGAATTTTACTATATTCCTATTTGTTACATATAATGTTTGCGATATAAAAACAGTTTTAATTGTTAATTACATAATTATACCTTATTAAGAGTTGGTACATTACATACAGGGTGGTCCAAATTTGATCGGATTGCATGGGTATCTCGCTTAATATTTAAAATAGAGAAACGGTTAAATTACCAAAAATGTGCAGTTTTTTGAGACAAACTTAGAACCGTTATCAGAAATATTCTACCATTTCCGGTTTTCGAATTATTGAATAAAACGTGTTTTTTTGTCATATTAATAATGTGCTAAAAGCTTTAGGCTTACAATAAAGTACTATACACAAGCTTTTAAAACTGCTGTTGCATTAAAAAGTACGCGATGTTTTTAAGGCAGTTGCAGTTACGAAGCAATGAATAAAAACCTTGTTTAAAAGATCTACAAAGCGAAAACATATTACAGTGAGCTCGCGTTATAAGCAACTAACGGCGGCCAATTCCGATCTAAAAGTTGCTTTTAACGTGAAAGTTGCTTATATGATAGAAATAGAAACGATTCGATTTTTAACATAAATAAATCTTGTTTTTAGTAGTAAAACTAAAAATAAAAGTTTACACCATAACAACGCGATCGTTGTCGCGTTGCTATGGTGATCTGTACGTACCTATGTCAAACGAAATACGCGCGTGCCACGTACCTTTAGTCGTGATCTATGTACTTATACATCTCTCAAATAAAAAAATATGATGTGATTTCATGGCAAGTATACAGAGCGGATGAAACGGCCTTATTTTACAAGTGTTTACCGGAAAAAACTCTTGTTCATACACGTAAAAAAAATATTCCCGGGAGTAAAATATCTAAGCAACGAGTTAGGTACTATTATACCGTGTGCTAATTCCACCGACAATCATAATTTGAACTTATGGTCTTTGGTAAATTATATAAAGCCAAAAAATTTTAGTAATTTAACCTACGAGTTTATTATATTATTATACAGCGTCATTCAAAAAGTCTGCAACAAATTGAAATTTTTTTTATTATTGATTTCTCAGAAAATTTTATTCTTGATAAAAGTTGGTGCATGGACCAAAACTAATTTTAAGATGAAAAAAGTTCAATAAAAAATCATAGGACGCTAGATTTTAGCGACTTTTTGAAATATTAGAATAATAATAATATAAGAATAAGATAAGAATAAAGTGCTCTTATTTTAAGAGAAACAAAAAAACTAATTAAAAAAAATATTTAGAATCTAAAAATAGGCCTAAATTTAAATTTAGATCGTCACATTCTAATTTTTATTTTTTAAGAAACTTAAAAATTAAAAAAGTGCAACAAATAGAACCATTTTTTATTATCAATTTGTCAGAAAATTTTGTTTTTGTTAAAGTTGGTACATACATGGTCTACAACTAATTTTAAGATGAAAAAAAGTTGAATAAAAAGTCAGGATGTTTTCCATTTGTTGCAGACTTTAAATGTTGAAACTTCTTAAAAAATAAAAATTAGAATTTAACCCTCAGAATTTAAACCTAGTTCGGTTTTTAGATTCTTAATAACTTTTTTCAATAAAAATAAAATTTTTCATTTGTTGCAGACTTTTTGAATGTTAAAATTTCTTAAAAAATAAAAATTGAAATTTGACCGTCAAAATTTAACTCTAGCCTTATTTTGGGATTTTTAAAAACTCTGTCCATAATTTTTTTTGTATCTCTTAAAATATTTCAAAGATCACTAATATCTAGTGTCATATAATTTTTTATTGAACTTTTTACATGTTAAAATTAGTTTTAGACCATGCACCAACTTTTATCAAGAATACAATTTTCTGAGAAAAAAATAATAAAAAACTTTTCCATTCGTTGCAGACTTTTTGAATGACGCTGTATATTAATAATCTCCTAAAAATAAAATGATTGTTAAAAAATCTATTGTTAATCTAGATTTCACAAGATATTTTACTGCCCTTTTAAATAACCTGAATGTTAAAAAAAAACTGAAAGTGCTATATCACTCAAAATTTTCGTAAAAATGTAAATATTTTGAAAACTGTTGACTTTAGACCCATATAACCTTTTACATTTATTAAAGTAAATTTTAAGACAAATTCAAAAATGTAAAAATATACAGATGTTCTATTTAAAATTTCAAAGTTTGAGTCCGTTTCCGGTTGAACCGGAAGTCGTATTGCAACCTTAATATTTCCATCGAATCCGAAAAATACCATAACGCTCAGATACAAAATTTCATTGTTATATCTGCAATAGTATTTTAGATATTTGTATTTTTAACTGTCACACTGACAGTTGCTTATATCGTGTACTTTGATACGATAGTTGCTTATATCGAGTGTTGCTTATAACGCGAGTTGCTTATATCGTGGGTTGCTTATAACGCGAGCTCACTGTACAAGAAAAAAATTCGCATCCTTATGGGTATAAAAATAATATCTTTACATCCTTGCAGCAATAGCGCTACATATGAATTGTATAGGTTTTTATGTGGCATATTATAAAAGACCAATTAAGAGCGGTCTCAGTTTTGTACGCAAAAAGCGAGATTTTTAAACATTAAAAATCATTACTTACGATTAAAACTCTGTAAAGCTTATAAATACGCACCTTTTGTATAATTTTTTTGACATATGTCAAAATTTAAAAGCCATTCAATTGAAAATCTTAGGCGTCGATTTAAACATCTTTGCGTTATTAATGACGTCATTTCCGGAATGCTCAGTAATACATTAGTCTTATGGGAATGGGCCATCCTTATAGTTTACTATCCTTGCGTTGTAACAGTGTTACTTTTAACCTCAATCTACACAAAAGAAATTGGAGGGAATCCACAATTAACCACCATTCCAACGTCAAATTGTATTGCATCCACAAATAGCCAACAAAATTTAGAGCATAATAATCTAGGTACTTTTTTGTTCCTCTTTTAGGGATCGCATAAAAGTCACTCGACCGATGACACAACGCATTAACTTTTAAGCGGAAAATAGTGACTCTGGCTTGCAAAAACTTAAGCTTTATGACAGATGAAAACTAGCAATGTAGGTAGGGAGTAGGGATTCTGAGTCTCGACAATTTTTAAAGTCCCGGGACTCGAGACTTTTTTTTATCAAAGTCCCGGGAATTCCCGGGACTTCGAGACTTTTGCGAATTTTATTTACATACTAGAAAATGGTGGTATTACCCGTCAAAAATGACGGAAGATTTTCTAAGGTGCAAGAAAAATGATTACCTATATATTCATGTACTCAAAATTCATCGGCTATTTTCACTGTAAAAAATAAGTTTTCTTGACAGTGACATTGTTTCTGAAAGCACCCGCTACATATTTAAAATTGCTTCTTTGCACGTATCGTGATCGTGAATCGGTCGTGACAGTTTGACAGTTGACAGATATATATTTTTTTAAATTAAACCATATTCGCGGATTTTGTTTTTGAAGCATTTATTTTATAAATAAACTAATAAAGTATAGTAGTAGGAGTAGTGTTATAATTTTTAATTAAGTCTACATTCTACAGTAAATAAAGTATTTATTTCCAAGTAAATGCCCATTTTAAATAAATTTAACAATTTTCATTAAACTTTAAAACATAACAAGCATAATTAAAATATATTTTTACTAATAAAATTAACAATTATCCTTTAGCTTTAAAGCAGACAAGAAATAAACATAAACAATTAAATATGGCAGGCAAAAAATTTAAATAAAGTTAAGTAAATACTGATTGTTAGTATAAACTATAAACATAAAAAATTATGAAACAAAATATTTTTGCTAAACTCATGGCAGTAAAATTTGTTTAAAAATTAGAAGTATAAAACATTAATTTCAGTTACAATCTTCGTTCCCGGGTTTGGAACCGCGTCTTCTTGATTTGTGTGACGTTTCGACCATTCTATGTTGGTCTTTATCAAACGTTTGATAAAGACCAACATAGAATGGTCGAAACGTCACACAAATCAAGAAGACGCGGTTCCAAACCCGGGAACGAAGATTGTAACATGGACGATAGCCGCGAAAGCCTGAAGAATAAAATTAATTTCAGTGTTCTATAACATTAAGTCTCGTCTCGAGTCTCGAACTAAATGTCCCGGGACTCGAGACTAAGAAAGTCTCGGGAAATTCCCGGGACAGAATCCCTAGTAGGGAGGTGGACGTAAATGAACATTGCACAAGCGCTTAGGGCTTGGGGCGACAAATAACAGAAATTAAAGAAACTATAGGCACTGTTACAACCTACCCGTGTTGCTTTCATCCCCGGTCTCCAGAGCCGGATATAGGGGTGTGCAGAGTGTGTACCGCACACGGCCCCGGCCTCGACCGGTCCCTCGCTAGCCGTTTAGGGTTTGCGGGTCCGTGTGCGAAAATAAAAAACACGCACACAGCAGGCCGGTTCGCGCTAGAGGAATGAGGACGAGGATCTTTTTTTTTTTAGATCACCAGCCTATTTTGTTTTATACCAACATTTTACATTAACTTGGTCCTTTATCAAAATATCTGGCCCCGCATTTGTTTTCGCACACAGCCCCGCATAGAGAGTCCTTTTAACCTCTTAACCAAAAAATATTTCCCGTTTTCCGGGAATAGTGAGTCCTTCCCGGGCGGGAAATCCCAAAAATTTAGCTGTTGTATGATAGATGTAATTTATAAAAAAATTGAAAATTATAATGTTGCTGACCAAAGTGATATCAGTGAATATAGCTCGACTATGGAAGATTTTTCTGAATCTGATAATGCTGTAACCTAACGATGTGAACGAGATGATATTAATGCTGTATTGCAAATGGTACGAAAAATTGTTGAGTTTTTTAAAACTTCACCGAAAGAAATTCAATTTTACAACAATATGTGAAGGAAAAGCACAGTGTAGAATTAAGTTTGCTCTTAGATTGTAAGACTATATGGAATAGCATTATCACCATGGTTAAAAGATTTCTAAAAATTATTGAATCAGTTCGAAAAGCGTTAATTGATTTGAATTCCCTAACATTATTAAATGACAATAATATTCCAATATTATCGAATATATTCACCGCACTTAACCCAATAAAGTAGCTGCTGAAGCATTGGGTAGACGTGATGCAAATTTAGTTACAGCCGATGCGATTTTGAAATTCTTACTTGATTCTTTACGTGAAAATGATGATACTATATCAAGAGAATTGTTAAAAGCTTTGTCACTCCGGGTTAAAACAAGAAGAAACCAAGATCTTGTGTCTTTAACAAAGTATCTTCAAACACTTGATTTACAATCTACAGCTACTTCAGAATTGCGTTCATCATCAGAGTCTAGAATTATACGTTATGCTCACGAGACGTTTAACAGGTTGTTTGGAAAAGAGGTTGAATGCGTTAAGGACGTTGAGGTTGATGAAATACAAATCCAGAGTGATGATTCATGTGGGGAAAAACCAATTTTAGTTTCTGATTTAAATGACAAATTGGCTGTAGCTATAAATGCAGCACTTAAAATTAAAAGAAAAGGCACCCAATTGCCACTTAATCAGACAACATACCTACAAAAGGAATTTCAATTATACAAAAATACAGGAAACATAACTAAAAATCTGAAGAAGTTATTGGACGCTTTATTGACCATACAGCCCACATCAATTAATTGAGAGTGAAAGGGTATTCTCAGCGTCATCCAATTTTTGTACAAAAAAAGATCAAATTTGAGCGATCGTTCTTTTAATTATCTTACATTTTTTAAATCTTATTTTTTAAATCAAAAATAAATTAAATAGTATTTGAAATGAACAATTAAATATTATATGTTAACAAATTAACACACAATGAAATACTTTTTTATGTTACGTTTATTATAATGATATACCTAGTTTATCATGTTATGTTTGTTTATTTCAAATTAATTTTTTATTTGTTATTTTTCTTATTATTTCATTCTTATTATTTTATGAATTAAATGTATTTGTTTTTTTGAAAAAAATGTGTTTTTCAATTATTTTTCAACACTTTCTTCCTAATTTCTAAAACTTTTCATTTTGCCCGGGTTTCCCGGGAAAAATGAATTCAATTTCCCGTTTCCCGGGAACAAAAATAATCCGGGAAACGTGACTCTCTAGGTCCCCGCTAGGGATTGTAAATTTACCGACTTTTTGAATTACCGGTAATTCGGTAAAACTGTCAATCAAAACCGGTTTACCGGTAATTTACCGGTAAATCATATTATTATATATATTTATATTATACTGTTTCTTTTTAGATTTTTTGCGGTTACTAACATTTTTAATGTAGTTTTCGGAGTTTATCCACGTCTCCCCTATAGTAAGAGCTTGCCGAAACGTCGAGCCAATTTAAATATTACCCGGATAAACTCCGAAAACCATATTAAAAATAAATATATTTAAATACATTGAAGCCTAAACTATCCCAATTAGTTTCATACAATATATTAGGTTAACAGCCATTAACGTATCTAATAGGAGTATATTTTTATGTAATATTAATATAACACTAGGTATATAAAATAAAAATATTACAAAAAATATAATCCAGCATTACAAAAAACACATGAAAATAAAATTATTCTGAACATAAAATATAAAATGATTTAACATAATATACCTATGTTGTCAAACTATTAACAATATTTTTTATTTTAAACTTTTTTTAAAAAATAACCACGTAGAAAATATAATTGCGACCTAATTTTTGTACAAAATAATCCAGCCGCGGAAAAAGCTTTTTCGGATTCTACTACACTTGTTGGTGGAGTAGTGAGTAAACAATCAAACAATCATATGCCATTTGTATGCCATTTGTATGCTTTCCCCTTATTTTTTCTCTTTGAAAACACGTCAATTTTTTTTCGATTATTTGATTTAGATTTTTATCATGATTAGAAAGATATTTTAAAATTACCGGAATTACCGGTAAAAAACTGGCAAATTACCGGTAAAATTTAAAGAGCTGTTTTTGCGATTTATTACAATCCCTACTCGTGTAGTGAGTAAACTATCATATGCCATTTGTATGATTTCTCCTTTTTTTCTCTTTGAAAACACGTCAATTTTTTTTCGATTATTTGATTTAGATTTTTATCATGATTAGAAAGATATTGTAAAATTACCGGAATTACCGGTAAAAAACTGGCAAATTACCGGTAAAATTTGAAGAGTATTTTTTGCAATTACAATCCCTAGTCCCCGCAGCCCTAGGACCAGTCTCCCCTATGCAATATGCATCTTTGACTTAAAAATACAAATTACTAATACAGTTTGTTCTTCTTGTTTCAGATACTAGATTAAGGCATGGCTGGAAGGGCCATGACATCTTGCACTTCACGTTTTCACAAAACATCATGATGTACCATGTGGGGAACGCGTCTCTGTACGTCTACGTAAAGGGTGTGCAGAGGAGGCCGCAGCCTAGTTTCATGTTAGAAGTTATTAAAATGTACAAAACTCAAGAGCACACGGGTACAACTAAAGTGTCAAAGCGAATAACGCAACCTGTAGGTAGTGGTGAATGGGTGACTATTGACATAACAGTGATGGTATCGGAGTGGTTTAAAAATCCTAAAGAGAATTTAGGGTTTATGGTGGATGGGACTGTTAACGGGAAAAAAGTTATAGTGACGAATACGTCTGACGGTGACGGCAGCAAAGTAAGTACAATAAAAATGTTAAAAGGATTATAGCCAACAAATCACAATACGCTCATTTTAAATAATTTGTTTGTGTGTGATGGAATGGTGCTGTAAGTTTAAGGTTGCTCAAAGTTTCGTTTGTTATTGTAAGGAACATCTTCAAAGCTTTTAGCTACCGGGAAACAGTAATTGTTCAATTGTTTACAGTTTCAAGGGGTTTGTTTTAGGCTCGATTGCGCAAAGCAACACTGGTGTTAAAATTTAAATATAAGTTAATCCCTAAAACTAGACAGTATCAGCGCCAACTATGCTGCGTTTTTGTCTAGTTTTAGGCTTAGCGTGGTTTAATTCTCGGCTTAATCCCTGGTTCATTTTCTATGCAATCGGGCCGTAGCGTTTCTTTGATTAATGAAGCATCATAAAGATAACCTATGATATATATCCCAGCTAAGACGAATTATTCGATAGCTCTGTTATTAGTAATAATATTAAAAAAAGTTAAATATAAAAGTCGTTTGCAATCATTTACCACATAACCTAAAATTATTTTCAATTATACACTGTGTTTTGTTTTTGCGCTCTGATACTAAACATTGTTTTTTTATGTGAAACACCCTGTATATTTTGTAATTTTTGGATGTAAAATTAAATTCTCTTTCAAAAATATTATAGGTTATTTATGTCTAAAATGAACCGTTTTTGAGTATTGAGTTTGCGAGTATTTTACATAAAATATCGGTAGTAGCCTTTGAAAATTCAAAACAATTTGTATGAACTGTCAACCAAAACATTAATCGGCACAACTCTAGTTATCTAAGACTTTATGTGAAAGAAAATGTTTTTAGCATTTCAAAATATATAGTTTAAAATGAAATACATGGGTATCTCGGTAACTGTTAGAAATACAAAATCGGTTAAATGGGGAAAAAGTTGCGCAATTACATGCGTAACAATAATCCACTTTTACATTTTCAATAATTCATCCTGTTACGTAGTACCACGATGAAAACGAAAACTGTACATTTTCTTAAAACCTCCATATTACTTTTATTTGAAAAGATTTGTGCGCCAATTTTTCAGGATCGGAGAAGTAACTAATAAGGATTTTAAAAATGACAATAAAAATATTCTAGGCCTACTATGTTTCGCGCGGTCATACCTAACTTTAGTTTTTCTTATGGACGCCATATTGGATTTTTGCATTTTTAAAATCTCCATAACAAATGCTTTTAACCATGTAAAGCATCTGTATGTTTAACCTAGGAAAAATATGAAAATTTGCAAAATTAAGGTTTCACCACAGTAGGCCTTGGTTTCGTGATTAAACAATTGCAACGACTATTTCCAACAACTGGCAAACAATACATATTTTTCTGTAGTGCAAACAAGTTAGTGATTTTAAAGTTTTCAATGGATCGTTCAAATAAGCATAAAGATGAAATGTTGGACTGCTTTATTCTCTGTAGGAGAAATGATATTATGGCTGCAGAAATGTATTTACCCGGAAAGACGTCAGACATTATGTTTTCGGATGAACTATCGACAAAATTTCTTTCTTCTCATCACCATCACCAAAGTTAAGTTTTCACTATTGTGAGCAGGGGTTTGGAGCGGAGCTCGGAGCTGGAGCACGGAGCAGTGGAGCAATGGGTTTTTGCCCAAAGCAGGAGCGGAGCCCTGAGCAAATAATTTTGATTGCTACACTGCTCCAGTTTATTGCGTAAAAATTTAAAAAAAACTACTTTTTTCCCCTCTTTTTTCAACGTTTGAAGATCAATAATCTGTTTTTTCAAACATTTATTTAACTTCACTTGTTTGTGAGGGCCAAATTTTGTTATTTTTGACCAACTTCTACATATTCGTGAAAATAAAAATTTTCGTTTTTAAAATCAATTTTTTTTATTCAAATTAAAAAAAAAAAATTAACAATATTTGGAGCATGGAGCGGAGCTGGAGCAGGTATTTTGAAGCCATAGCGGAGCAATTAAAAAATTGATTGTAAGGACCATTTTAGGCGCCAGTCGATAATATATGGCAGGGGTCGGCAACCTTTTTGATAAGAAGGGCACCCCGAATAGCTAACTTATGACAAAGGGCACTTTTCATTTATTTTCCAAGCTTAAGTGCAGGGATTGGCAAATAGGATTTGAACAGTGTGCCAAATATTAAAACTAGTTAGGTTAGACCGCTAGCAACTTTTTCCAAATTAGTTGTGTTAGACCGCTGGCAACTTTTTCAAAATTTGTTGGGTTAGACCGCTGGCAACTCTTTCAAAATTTGTTGGGTTAGACCGCTGGCAACTTTTTCAAAAAATTTGTTGGGTTAGACCGCTGGCAACTTTTTCCAAAGGAATATCTCATACCATTTTAGCTAGTTATGGTATAAAGATATGAAAATTTTCGATATTTAAAGATACTTAGCGTGCCGTCGAAAATCTCTCGCGCGTGACACCTATTTGCCATCCCTATAATAGTGCGACAAACAGCACGTCATTGGGAAAGTGGTGGGTTTACAAGTTATTTTACGTTAGTGGCGGGCACTTTCAAAATGCTTCGCGGGCACCCGGGTGCCCGCGGGCACCACGTTGCCGACCCCTGATATATGGTATCAGCTGAACATGCTTAAATGTTTTTTAAATTGATGAAATCAAGCACAACACTGGGTAACATTGAAACAAGCCACGTGGCTGTAATATTTTTTACCTTGCCCAACATTTTCTTTGTCTAATATCAATCAATTCAAAACTGTTTACATCCCTAAAACATATTATTTGTTATCGTAATTAAAGGCGATTGTATGAATGACATACTTTATAAAATACGTATTGTTGCAGTATAATTCACTCATTATTGAGGAGAGGCTAACGATAAAATATCAAATTAACATTGAAATAATAATGACTGCAATTAACGTGTGTATGTCTTAAATTTATGTTAAGGATATTTTTATAAAAAAAGATACGTAAACATTTTAACTTGAGTAATTGAACAATTTTTCACGGACAACATACAGGGTTGCGCAAAAGTATGGAAACCGACGAATATCTAAAATATTTACTTCAAAAAACTTAGAAGGTTGTATGGGCCCAAAGTCAATCGTTTACGTAAAATTTACATTTTTATGAAAATTTTGGGCGATACAGCACTTTCAATTTTTTTTAAATATTTAATTTATACATATAAAAAGGCAGTAGAATTTTGTTTCAAAATTAAATTGACAATTGATTAGTTAAAGATTTGCGCTGGCTACATTTTCAAAATGTTATACAGGGTATTTTTTACGCTTGGGCAAACTTGTGAAACTTTAAACATCGATACCTCATTTTTCTTAAATACAACTTCCTATTTGTAGAAAATTTGACTGTCTTTCAAAATCATTAACCATGTTTCCAACCCAAAATTAATATTTTTCGAGTTATCGCGATTTTATTGTAAATTATTAGGGCAACGTAATATTTTCGAGTAGGCTATGAAGGTAGACAGCGGTATTTTTGAGACAATTGAAAGATAAATACAAGGAAGTTATAATATTACCTTCATTTCTAAAAATGTTGATGTAATTTTACCATTGTTACGTTTAAATTGAGGTGTCTTAAAATTATGCATTTATTCATTGGACTAGTGTGATGGGACAATTACTAAATCTTATCAACTATTTTTTTGTGTTTCTACAGTATGATTTTCGGTTGAACCGGAAACGGTTTCAACCCTAACAGTTTTTTTAAATTTAAAGTCACTGGCCAGACTTTTGTTTAATCAGCGTTTCTTTCGCGTACTCAATACATTATTAATCGGTTTTTAGGACTTTGCATATACAGGGTGTCCCCGTTATCACCGCGAATATTTTAAGTGGGGATAGAGGACCCTTTTCTAAGATAAAATTTCAAGTAAATTTTTTTCCTAAAATCAAATGCTAAGCTGATCAACACTTACTTGATTTTTTTACACTTCTGCATTTATAAGACTCTGTAGCCGAAAATTTTAATTTTATCGTAAAATACTTCTAAGCTTTTTAATAGAGCATGAAATTTTCTACAAAATTAGTTCTATTTATTTTTTGTCTACAGGCAATGGTTTGAGAGTTATAAAGCAGTTTGTACAAAAAAATGTAAAAAATGTAAAAAATTTAATTGTTTCTTAGACTTTGCAACCGCTGTATCTTTAAAACGAAAGGTTGTACAAAAAAACCGACGGCCCATTCCGGATACCAAATTTTATGGGCTACAACTTTGGTCACGTGAAATTTTTTGAAAATCAAACCGATTTTCCGGAAAAGCTGAAAATAAGGAATAGAGTGCAAAAACAAAATTTCCTACAAATATTGTTTTGTATTTAAAACTGCTTTTAAAGAGAGTGCGATTACGTGATTAAAAATGATGGAGGTCATTTTGAACACTTATTTTATTGAAGTAATTTTGTGGTTACATGTTAATTTTATTGCGTCCAGATGGATTTGCATTGTTTTGCATTTTATCGTTTTTTTTTCACCTTTTTCACTATTATAAACATTTCTATGATACATTTAGTTTTATTGAACAATATTGCTTATCGTGTGTACAACATTTTTATTAATTATTAAGCCAATCGCAAAAGTTTCGAACTTTTTCCAAAACAAATTGCAAATGTACGTATGTACTTCGAATTGTTTTAAAAACTTTAAAACATGTAATATTTTTTAAAGAGACAAACTGAAGTAGATATGTGTTTCTTAAAGCGGCGTTCCTAGGTCCGTTAAGTTAGCCCAAATGTCATTATATTTTGCTTCGTTAGTGCCTCTTTGTGCTTTAAGAATTATCTAATTTCGCTTAACCGTTCTCCTATTATAAAAGAAAAACTGAACTCCGGGGTAACTTCACGTTATTTTGGACTTTTTCACCATCAACATAAACGTGCATCAATGAGGAAACTCAGAATAAGTATTGTACCTACTATTAAACTAAAACAATAAAATGCAATAAAAAACGAAAGAAAATGTTTTTTTACCAGCAATTATCTACCTGAATCAAACCATTTAGCCCGGATAACATTACTGGTCCATCCAGGCGAGTGGTGTACCATATATAGGGATTGCAATCCCGATCAAATTTTACGATCCCGGGATTTCGGGATTGAAGATGTTTTAATCCCGGGATCCCGGGATTCCGGGATTATATATAATGTGAAGTATTTGCTTAAAAACAGAAGCTAATGCAGTGTATATATATATATTTTTTTAGAATTACAAATCATTTACATAATTATTGAATAATTTAGTAATTACCATTTATTTTTATTAACTTTTTATTTAATTTTTCTCCTCTATAATTTCTGTAAATTTGTTTTAATTATATCATAGGTGTAAAGATGTTAATAATACTTGAAAAAAATATATACAGGGTGTCCCAAATTCGAGTAAATGCATGGGGATCTCGCTTATCTTAAGAGCTACGAGGTCGTTTAAATTAGGCCAAAGTTGCGAAATTAGATGCTCATTAATAATCCAAAGAGAAATTGGAAATATCTCAAACGGTATCCGAGAAAATTAGGAAAAACTGGAAAATACGATTTTTGAAAATCGTCTATAACTCCTTTGGAGTATGAAATATTTCAAATGTGTAAAGACATTGCCCAAGCAACTTTTCAAGCCGAATCGAATAGTGGTCACAATTTTTTTCTAGATTGATTCGGTTTTGTTTTATGACAACCAACTTTATTTTTTTTTATGGGCGCAATTTTTGCTATTTACATAATCAAATAGCATTTATTTTTCTGAATCCATTGATGTATCACACATGGTATTTTACTTTTTCTTTCATTATCAAATTTCAAAAAATATGTTTTAAACAATAACCATTATAAATCAGGTTGGCCGGTCATTGTAGTTTATGTTGTTTCCATGACAACCGATCAACAAACTAAAAGTTTTGAAGGCCTGTTAGTCGTAAAAATGAACTTTAATAACGAAGAAAAACGCGATATGCTGCCCATAAGAAAAAACAAAGTTGGTTGTCTAAAACAAAAACGAATCGACCTAGGAAAAATTTGTGACCACCATCCGATTCGGCTTAAAAAGTTGCTTGGGCAACTTTTTTACACATTTAAAATACTTCAAACTCCAAAGGAGTTATAAACGATTTTCAAAAATGGACTTTCCAGTTTTTCCTAATTTGCAACTTTGCCCTAATTTAACCGACCTCGTAGCGCTTAAGATAAGCGAGATCCCCATGTATTTACTCGAATTTGGGACACCTTGTATAGTGTATATTATAGAAGCTGGTTTTCCGTTTTATATTTATTTAGTCGTCAAAAACGAATCGACCTAGGAAAAATTTTTGACCACCATCCGATTCGGCTTAAAAAGTTGCTTAGGCAACTTTTTTACACATTTAAAATATTTCAAACTCCAAAGGAGTTATAAACCATTTTCAAAAATGGACTTTCCAGTTTTTCATAATTTTCTCGGATACCGTTTGAGATATTTCCAATTTCTCTATAGATTATCAATAAGCATCGAATTTAGCAACTTTGCCCTAATTTAACCGATCTCGTAGCTCTTAAGTTAAGCGAGATCCCCATGCATTTACTCGAATTTGGGACACCCTGTATACCTACCGTATTATGTTTTATCATTATAGAAATAATCGAATTATTAGATATAACATTTAAATAAATGAAATATATTTGAATAAACTTATTATACATTAGAAAATTAGAATACATAATTACATAAACAAATTTGCTGAAACTGTTAAAAACTCAAACAAAGCAAACTTTAATTCACTAAAAATTTAGAAAATAGTTTTATAAGTAACAAAAATAAAAGAAATTAGGATGATTACTTTCTTAGTACAAGAATTTTTTTAAATTTTGTTATCATACATAAGACGGCGAGCGGCGACATAAACAAGCTTAAACTTGCAAAATTGCATCGTTCAACTTATTCACGTTCAGTAGGTACCAACTATGAGCAATTTTTTTTACAAAATAATGTACTTATAGTTAAATTTTTTAAATCCCGAAAATCCCGGGATTCTATATTAAAAATCCCGGGATTTTCGAGACCAAAAAGCGGCCGGGATTCCGGGATCCCGAATCCCGAGATTGCAATCCCTAACCATATATGAAGTACAGAGGTGGTGTTCACACAAGGGTTAATTTGTCACCCTTTAGTTGATTGATCGTGCATCTATCCCCATCCACTTTAGTAGAGAAGCAATTCTTAATTTTCATGAGGTCTGATAGACCCCACCTCGCTAGTTACGGGTTACCAAAAGTACAGAAATACTGCACATGATGCTATAACGAACCATGTATCAGAAAAGGTCAGTTCGAAAAAGGAACGCAAAGACAATCTTTATCTCGAAAGAAATAAAACGGATGTTTTTGGTCATAACTTTGATTCGAAAACAAACACAATTTGTAGAGTTATATTTATTACATAATTCTATTGCGGCTGTTAAGTGACGTCATAAACAATTAAGGAAATAGAGTATTGAATTATTTGATCAGAATACTCGATACGACAATCATCGAGATGTGTTTTAACTAAACTATAAATAATAATAAACAATCGAGTTAAATATAGAAAATTCTTATGTCAGCTGTATCTAACACAAATAAATTCCATCTAAAGCCAAAGGCTTGATGAACTTTTGTTCCTTTGGCCTCTTTATCAAATTACACGTGCATATATGACTTTATCAACAAAATAGAACTGGAATGAATGAAATGTATGAACATATGTTTATGGATATTATAACTTTAATTGCCCTTTAAATTACACTTTTGTGCAAATTAATCTGTTTAGTTAACACTCGAATAATTTGTATAATTGTACAGGGTGGCCTGTTTTCGATGCCCATTCAGGGTATCTCGGTTATTATGAGTATCAACAAAATAGAACTGGAATGAATGAAATGTATGAACATATGTTTATGGATATTATAACTTTAATTGCCCTTTAAATTACACTTTTGTGCAAATTAATCTGTTTAGTTAACACTCGAATAATTTGTATAATTGTACAGGGTGGCCTGTTTTCGATGCCCATTCAGGGTATCTCGGTTATTATGAGTATCAACAAAATAGAACTGGAATGAATGAAATGTATGAACATATGTTTATGGATATTATAACTTTAATTGCCCTTTAAATTACACTTTTGTACAAATTAATCTGTTTAGTTAACACTCGAATAATTTGTATAATTGTACAGGGTGGCCTGTTTTCGATGCCCATTCAGGGTATCTCGGTTATTATGAGAGATAGAAAAAAACTAAGTACGTAGTCTCGATTTATTTTTTCGAGAGAAATTCATTGCCGCAAACAGATTTTTGATATCTTTTTTAATTTTCGAAATATGGCCAAAACCGATTTTTGGCAATTTTCAAAAATTTTAAATATCTCGCTTAAACGAAAAGATAGAGAAAAACATTATAGACATTTTTGGCATGGTTTTTGTCCTTAATAAGATAGCGATGTTCAATTGTTTTTTACTCATATTAATGCCGATATATTACACCTAACTTTCTTATTTTAAATGTCAACCATAAGCAAATTATATATTTTTGAAAAGCGCAAAAAATAAGCTTTCGATTCATGTCAAAGCCAACTATGGTTGCCATTTAAAATAAGAAAGTTAGGTGTAATATATCGGTATTGATATGAGTAAAAAAAATTGAAAATCGCTATCTTATTAAGCACAAAAAACCATGCCAAAAATGTCTTTAAAGTTTTTCTCTATCTTTTCGTTTAAGCGAGATATTTAACATTCAAAAATGTTTAACAACAATGAAAAAATGGACTCTTTTTCAAAAACCGTTTCCGAAGCCTTCAAAGCCGATTAAAGTTACCTAAATGTAATTTAAAATTATAAAAACGTTTTTTAGGCAATTGTTGACATAATAAAAATTAATTTATGCAGGTCACAGCACACTTAATAAAAAATTAATGCCCGGTTTCTCCGACACATCTCAAGATCGAACTTATATAAGCCCGCCTTATATTTAAGACCGTCTCAAGATACCAATGCGTTGCACAGAAAACATATTCCGGAATCTGTTAGACATCTCAGCTAAGTTAGAACTCGGTTTGGCAACGTTGCAAGAAGTCGGCACATTTTAGCGGCAGATTGAAATGGCTAATTTTCATTGGCCATTTACATCACAGCTGTTAAAACGGCTCCCTGTGACATCTTGTTGTTGCTATCAGCTGTTAGTCACATATAAAGTTACAGTTCGGTGTTTATTATTTTATTTTGTGTTGAAATGGCGGAAAAAAAAGAATAAATTATACCATGGAGGAAAAACAATTATTAGTTAGCTTGGTGGAAGAAAATAAAATAAATAGATTATGTATACAGGGTGTTTGAAATTCGAGTTTAAGCATGGGGTTCTCGCTTATTATAATAGCTAGAGTATAGGTTTAAATTTGGCAAAGTTGCTAAATTTGGTGCTCATTAATAATCCAAAGAGAAATTGGAAATATCTCAAACGGGGTCCGAGAAAATTAGGAAAAACTGGAAAATACGATTTTTAAAAATCGTCTATAACTCCTTTGGAGTATGAAATATTTGAAATGTGTAAAAACATTGCCGAAGCAACTTTTTAAGCCGAATCGGATGGTAGTCACAAATTTTTCTTAGATCGATTCGTTTTTATTTTATGACAACCAACTTTATTTTTGCTTATGGGCGCTAGTTTTGCTATTTACATTATCAAATAGCATTTATTTTTCTAAATCCATTGATGTATCACACATGGTATTTTACTTTTTCTTTTATTGTCAAATTTCAAAAAATACGTTTTAAACAATAACCATTATAAATCAGGTTGGCCGGTCATTGTAGTTTATGTTGTTTCCATGACAACCGATCAACAATCTAAAAGTTTTAAAGGCCTGTTAGTCCTAAAAATGAACTTTAATAACGAAGAAAAACGCGATATGCTGCCCATCACAAAAAACAAAGTTGGTTGTCTAACACAAAAACGAATCGACCTAGGAAAAATTTGTGACCACCATCCGATTCGGCTTAAAAAGTTGCTTGGGCAACTTTTTTACACATTTAAAATATTTCAAACTCCAAAGGAGTTATAAACGATTTTTAAAAATCGTATTTTCCAGTTTTTCCTAATTTTCTCGGATACTGTTTGAGATATTTCCAATTTCTCTTTGGATTGTTAATGAGCACCAAATTTAGCAACTTTGCCAAATTCAAACCTATACTCTAGCTATTATAATACGCGAGATCCCCATGCTTAAACTCGAATTTCAAACACCCTGTATACTCCAATTGAGGCTCAATTTGATCTAAGATCACAATAACTGTCTCTTTTGTGAGGCGAAAACGCATAAAAAAACGATCGTATTCGAAATCCGTAAATGGATTTGTGCGAACAAATCGCCTTCGAGGAATTACAGGGTCGTACAAGTCATCATCTGCATCATCTATCATATTTATAAAGTCAATGTCCATATTTAAACTTAAACCACAATTTAAACAAACACTTAACTACAAACAAAGCAAATACAAGATACTTTTAGGTTATGTACTCCAGCTCAAGTTCTAGTAAACAGCGACTCAAGATGTGAGCTCGAATATGTTCTTAAAATTGCTTGGTGCAACACTTTATACCGTTAAGGCGAACTTAAGATTCAGCTAGATCTTAAGATGTGTCGGAGAAACCGGGCATAAATTTTGTTTCAAAAATTATTTGAGGTTATAAAAATTAAGCAAAATAGTGCAGTTGTGTCCAAAATCGCTTCCTCTTTCCAAAAATGTAAAAATAGAGAGGGTGTTCCATTTAAAATAACAAAACAAAATTTTCGGCTAAACCGGAAGTGAAGCAATGCATGTGCTCAAAAAGCTCGGTTTTATGCACATATCATATGTCTAAAATCTCATTTATCTAAAATCAAAACTAAAGAAAAAAAAGGGGTGTACCACACTTCATTTACACCTGGTATTTGTATGTGGAATTACTCTGGAAAAAACTGGTGTTTTTCTAAAGTGATAACTCTGATGTAGTACAGCAAAATATCTATGAGATGGCATCAATATCTCAAAATCGATTGACATTCCTTGTTTTCACACCCTTCAGTTGTCGATTAACTGATATAGACAGTTGATACCAGGTCAGCTAAAACATTTTTACTTATAATTTCTACTTAACCGAGCTCGGTGGATGTCTGGTAAGCAAGCCTAGCGAGTAGTAAGCGGGAGGTTGTGGGTTCGAATCCCGTGGCCGCCTGTCATGTAGGGGTTTCAGGTGGTTTCCCCTACCTACTATAGGCAAATGCTGTGACAATACTTCCACCTACCCTCTACCATTACCCACCTTATCCTTGTTCCCTCCCCCACCACTTCGGTGATTGGCCATGGCAGCAAAAACATACCGAAGCAAATCAAATCAGATAAAAAACAAAAAAAAAAAGAAATCTCTACTTAACTATTAGATATTTATGATGTTGAATTGTTGTACATTGTATTATTTAGCGCTGATGGATACGTTATTATTGTTATTATTATTATTATTATGAAACTGCGAGATTGTAGCAGCTTGCAAATGTAGTTTAGGCCACTGATACTCGTAAGTTGTAGTTATTATATTATCTGGTATTTCGTTATCTATAGTTGGGCGAAATGTTTATATCGAATGTATATCGTATATATTTATTGACTGCCGCATTTTCTTAGCAAGTATTTGACCCTAACAAACAAGTGAAGTAAAATAAATGTTTGTAAGAACAAATTATTGATCTTCAATGGTTAAAAAAAAAGTTTTTAAGTTTAACCAACAAACCTGAAGATGTCCCCGATAAAGGAGGACGAAACGTCGGTTATGAAGAAACCTTCGACGCGGTTCCAACCCGGAAACAACTTATACAGCATTGTATTGACATTTAGAATAGATTTTCGAGATGTTTCCAAAGCCTCTCAGTTTAGTTTTATTGTAGTAATTATTGTGTTGGTGTCCGTAAATTATTATTAAAACCTCAATAAATCGAGAAACATTAATTTTGGACGTTAATGATTCCAAATAATTTTTTAAGGAAAATCAATTATCAATAAGAAATTGTAAAAATATTGAGGGTGTTTTATTTAAAAAAACTGACGTGTTCAAAGTTTAGCTAATTGGACCGTACATAAGAAATACCCTGTGCATTATTTTAAAATTTTAAGTTGTAAAGGAATTTGTTCTGACATTGCTAATTTGTGAAATATGAATATGTCCTGTTCCTGACAATCTTCTCATAAAAACCTAAATAATTCAAAAACGATTAATTTTAGGTACAAAAAACCTTTGACAATTATGAAAGAAAGTTAAATTTTGCACCTAAAAATACAAAATATACAGGGTGTTCTATTTAAGAAAACAAAGGTACGCATCGACATTGGCGTAGCGACGGGGGGAAAGGGAGTATCGATGCCCCGGGCGCCAGTCTTGGGGGGCGGCGCAAAGAGAAAATATTTTTGCGTTCATTTCATTTATTTAAGCCAGTAAACTAAAATTCAGTCTACACAAGTTCGAAAGGTTTGAACTTGTGTAGACTGAAAGTGTAGAAAAGCAGAGTACAGTGCTATGTAGTCACAGTAGTGTAGTGATTAGATTGTAATCGTGACTAGGATTGACGATTGGTGGCATTCAGACTCTTAAAAAAACGTAGCAAATGAGGTTAAAGTTAAAATGTTTATTAATCTATAGGATGAGAGCATTGCAAATTTTAAATTTAAAAAAAAAACGGTTTATTTTACTCGGATTCCAAAAATTCTGAACAAAAACTCTTTGCCTGCTTAGGCCAACTCCAACATTGGTTCACATTAAACAATCTAACCTTAAATGTCAATAAAACTCAAGTAATAAAATTTTCACAAAGTAAATTAACCCCCGACTTAAAACTGAAAAACAATTCCACAACTATAAATGTGGTTAATAAAATATCATTTCTTGGTTTAGGTATTGACTCTAGACTGGACTGGTCATACCACATCGAACGCCTGTCACAAAGCCTGTCACGGTATCCTTTCGCACTAAAAAACATAAAAGAATTGGTCAGTACAAACGCGGCCAAAACTGCATATCAGGCATATGTTGAATCTAGGTTACTCTATGCTGTAATTTTTTGGGGTAACGCTAGTGACTCTGAACGCCTCTTTATTATACAAAAGCGATGTATAAGAACTATTTGTGGACTAAACTACCGAGATCACTGTAAGGACACTTTTCGTGACAAAGAAATATTAACTTTTTACGGCCTATTCATTCTCGAAGCCATCCTTTTCGTAAGAAATAATTTTGATCGTTTCGAAGTGAATATAAGAAACCATGCAGCCAATACCCGACATAAAAAAATGTAAAGCCCGATTGCTTCAAATATAGCTACCTTCAAAAAAATGTTGCCTCTATAATTATTGCAATATATAACAAATTTAATACATCACCTGAGAGTATAAAAAATCTACCCACCCCCGACTTGAAGAAAAGATTAAGAAATGTCCTAATCTCTAAAGCTTACTATGGAGTTAGTGAATATCTTAATGACGCTTACTTTAAAAACTCTTAAGTAAATATAATTTTGTGTTGTATATATTCGTATACATATACAGGGTGCACCACGACCCAGAGATTCTTCGATAGCTCCTTGTTGTGCGAACCTATTTTCTACATAACCTAAAATTATTTTCAAATATACAGGGTGTTTCGTTTGAGCGGCACATATAAAAATGTAATTTTTTTAAATAGAACACCCTGTATATTTTTACATTTTTGGATTCCTCTTAAAATTTACTTTAAAAAATGTATAAGGTTATATGGGTCTTTAGTCAACCGTTTTCGTAAAATTTACATTTTTATGAAATTTTTGAACGATACAGCACTTTCAATTTTTTTTAACATTAAAGTTATTTAAAAAAGCGGTAAAAAAAAACTATGCCCCATTACGCCACTGCGCATCGATGTGCAAAAATAAAATACTGTTGAAAATAATTTAAGGTTATGTAGTAAATGACCACAAACAACTTTTATTTAAAACTTTTTTTTGTGAAATTATTACAAGACGAGATATTGATCCGTTACGTTAAATTTTGTACACACTGTATAATTAATTATAGTCATTAAAAGACTACTTAGTTGCTCAATATTTGTTTATATATCTTTGGATGTTTTTCCTTGTTTCTAGTAGTCCAACTGTTTGAACTTTATTAAAATTTTTATTCAATTTTTTGATTTTTTGTACTAATAATTAGCCTCAATAGCAGCTAGACAGTGGAAATCAGAATAAGACTTAAAAAATGTAGCTTCCTGTATATTTCAATCTATTGTGATAATTAAAGTTATTGGAAACCGATTATTCTGTTTAATTTAAACCTTCAATGCAACATTGTTTATGGATAATCGAAATAAACTTAACACGTTCATATCGTTTATACTTTTCTTGTAATTAATTGCTTGGAATTGTCGATTATGGGTAATTCCCGATAAATATTTAATTATATCTTAACTTACTTCATTTGAAATGCATCTTATTTATATTATTTTAATTATATTACGCCAGCGCTTCTCAACCTTGTTGTATTTGCGGTCCCCTTTTCCGTATAAGTTTTTATTGCACCCCCTTCACAATTTTTCGGATCCTGCCAAAACACCCTGTTTAATATACACGGTGTTTCTTAAATATTGCGAAAAAATTCAGGAGGTGATTCCTTATCGACAATTAAGGGAGGTCTTTTATGCATTTTTTTCCCTTAGACGTCTCCTTTCGGAGTTACACCCCCCTAAAGGGCAGCGGTAAAATTAGATTTTTATTTTATTTCTCAAATTTGGATAAGTAGGAGAATGATATTGGGTAGATGTTTTATACTTATTAAAAGGTTTCCCATAGTAATATTTTCGATCATCTCTCACTTTTACAACGGGCTGAAAAGTGCGACCCCAGTTGTTTTTTTTTTAATCAAAACTTTTTGGTGGGTCAAAATTTTGCAATTTAAAATTTTGTTTTTGAAAGCTTAATTCATTTAAAAACTTGTTTTATTCCATAGTTTTTCCTAAAAAACCTATAGTTTTTAAGTAAAAAATTAAATAATAAACATGCACCATTAAAAATATTCCAATATAAAACGATTTATTTTGGTGGTTACCATGGTTGGTTTATTTTCATATTTATTAAATCACACCCAACAGGGGTAAACCACAATCATAGGGCAATATACAATAATATAACATACGTAATAATATATGTAACATTATAGGTACCTACTATAAATGTGTGCATTAAGAAAAATCAATTAATTAATTTTATCATACAAATCTATCCTCAGACATATACATAATACATAATATACCTATGCTTTTATTAATCAGCCAAAACATAAAAAAATGTTACAAATAATATATGTGCATTAATTAATACAAAAATAAATCATATTGAACCGGTGCACGTAAAATCAGTAAAGCTTTGTTTTTGAAAGTTGAAACACTACAATTATAAAAAATATCAACGTCTGAAAAAATATTTGCCACCTTACACATTCTGTACAAAGGTGACACCTAAAGCAAATTAGTACGAGGTTGGTTCAAATAAAATGTACTAGCCCAACGGCTGTTTGATCGAGGCACTAAAAAGGAAATTTTATTTAATAGATCTATAGTGACATAGACTTTGTGATTAACGATTTTGAAAATATACACGTGATCCAAGCAAACACCGTCTTCGCTCAAGGGATATAAGCTGCAATTCACTCAACATAGTTTTATAAGATGTTAAATATGGATAAAGACCAGTCTGTTTAAAAATTATATAACGTACGAACCGTTTTTGAATGGCTTCTATTTGTTTTATATAGATTTCATAAAAAGGATTCCATATGACAGAAGCATATTCCAATTTGCTTCTCACAAAACAATTGTACAGAAAATAAAAAGAGCTAACATGTTTAAAGTGAATAGTGTTCCGCAATACGAACCCCAATGATCTAAGTGCTGCCTCTGTACTTTTACGTATATGTTCAGCAAAATTTAATTTTGGGTCAAACATAACTCCTAAATCGTTAATTTTCGTTTTCCTTCCCATCAAAATGTGTTTCATTGTATACTGAAACATTATTGGACTATGCTTCCTGTGATATGATACCACCGAGCATTTAGCAATGTTAAAGTGCAACTTATTTTCCATGCTCCATTGATATATATTGTTAATGTCATTTTGTAGAGACTCACAATCACTGACTGATCTCACATTTAACCATAATTTTAGGTCATCTGCAAAAACTAAAATACTAGAGTATTTTATGGATAGTGGCAAGTCGTTAATAAAAAGTAAAAATAATAGTGGACCGAGATTAGAACCTTGGGGTACCCCTGAACTAACTTTATATTTGAAAGAATAGCAGCTATTATATACAACATACTGAACCGTGTTTGTTAAATAAGAACGAACAAGATCAAGTAATATTGGATAGAATTGACGGGCGTTTTCGTGTTGTCACCTCTTATGGTGCCTGTACACCTGAGAGTAAAGTACTCTCGAGAGTAGCGTCGCCAAGGATACAGCCAATCGCGAGTTACTCTCAGGGGCTGTATCCTTGGCGACGCTACTCTCGAGAGTACTTTACTCTCAGGTGTACAGGCACCATTAAACTTTAAAATGAATAACATCTGTCAATTCTACCCAATATGAACATAAACAAACCATGGTAACCACCAAAATGAATCGTTTTATATTGGAATATTGTTTAATGGTGCATGTAAACTTATTTTATTTGTTACTCAAAAACTGTAGGTTTTTCAGGAAAAACTAAAGAATAAAAAAAGTCTAAATAGATCAAGCTTTAAACAAAAATCAAATTGAAAAATTTCAATCCACCAAAAAGTTGTCATTAAAACAGCAACAGAGGTCGCACTTTTCAGCCCCCTGTGAAGGTGGGAGATGATTGAAAATATTACTATGGGAAACTTTTTAATAAGTACAAAACATCTACCAAATATCATTTTCCATTCCATTTGAATTTATCCAAATTTGAGTACATAAATAAAAATCTAATTTTACCGCCTATGAAAATAAAAAAAAGCAACTAATTCATTTATTCATTTATTAGAATTTCATAGTATTTTGTGTAATTCGATAGTGTTTGTAGTAATGGTTATAAGCATTTGAAAAAGCGAAAAATGTTGAGATGCTATATTCTTTACCATAAAAACTGTGTAGAAGCTGAGCGAATAAACTTGGAGAATGGAGATATATCCCCAGAGAAGGCAACGAAGGGTGCGTAATTACAGAAATTTGGAAATAAATTTAAATACGTTTTTTGAACATAAAAACATCCATAAATACACTCGAGAGGAACCAAGTAGAGGAGAAAAATCAATCATTGATTATATTCTAATAGATAAAAACACAAGAGCATCCGTTACAGATACGAAAGTGATAAGAGGCCCAGAAATTAATAGCGATCACTATTTACTCGTAACTAAAATCAAGGAAGAACCACAGGACGAAAGAAATAAGAAACAAAAACAGACACAAAAGAAAAAGGAATATGAAACCATAAGATCATATAAACTGCAAAATAGAAATAATAAATTAAAATATTAAGAAATTATAAATAAGGAAGTAGATAGAAGAAAAATAAAACCAGAGGAATTAAATACTGAACAATTATGGAAAAGTTTCAAAGAAGTTATTAACCATTCGGCCAAAAACAGTGTGCGGAGTAAGAAAATCTATTAATAACAAGAAACAAACAGACTGGTGGACCGACGAAATTAAGAAACCGGTAAAAACAAAGAAAAGACACTGAAGAAATTACCTATCCAAAAGAACACCAGCGAAATACGAAAAATACAAAGAGCAGAGAAAAATAGTCAAAAATCTAATAACATGGAAAGAATTTGGAGAAAAACTAGAGACAGACAGTAAGGGAAATAGGAAACTATTTTATAAAATACTGAATAATTTAAGAACAGACCAGACCGTAAACACCAACTAATTAATATCAAGGATAAAGCAGGAAATATACTAACAGACGAAAAGAAGATAATGGAAAGATGGAAAGAATACTTTGAAGAATTATTAAACCCGAACAAAAACAAAATTACACTAAAAAATGAAAGAAAAGAGCAGACAAAACTCAACACAGAAGAGCAAGAAGACGGCATCACAATAGAGGAACTACAACAAGGATTAAATAAATTGAAAAACGGTAAAACACCAGGACATGACAGAATAACAAGCGAAATGTTAAAAAATATGGGATCCAAAGGAACACTTCTACTTCTAGAAGTCATGAACAAGGCATGGTCCGAAGAAATAATACCGAAAGACTGGGAGATAGGTATGATACTGCCTATATTTAAGAAGGGGACAGCAAAGATTGCAATAATTACAGGGGCATAATGCTTCTCAGAACAGCACTAAAATTGTACGAACAAATACTAGCACAGAAACTAACAAAAATATTAGATAAGATTTTAACAGAATCACAAAGTGGATTTAGAAAAGGTAGGAGTGTTCAGGATCACATATTCACAATTAAACAGATTATAACCAAAACACAACTAAAAAGAGAAAAAGCATACTTTGCATAGATCTACAAAAAGCATTCGATAAAGTGTCTAGACAAAAAGTTTGGGAGATCCTTGAAGAAAGAAAGGTAGACAATAAACTAAGAAGAAATATCACATGCTTGTATAAGAAGACAATAAATCACGTGGTAGTGAAAAACATGATATCAGACTTTTTCAATACAGAAGATGGATTAAGACAAGGGGGGAGGAATGAGCCCAATATTGTTTACAATATTTATGGACAACATAATTAGGAAGTGCAAACAAAAAGTTAAAAGTTTATTCGTAGGCTATAAGAATTTACAGAAGGTCGAAATAGCAGAGTGTGCGTTCGCAGACGATGTAGTCATTATGGCAGAGAATGTAAGAGATCTCAAAACTAATATAGAAATTTGGAAAGAAGTATTGGAAGAAAATGGAATGGAAATAAATCACAAGAAAACAAAAGTGATGACGACAAACGAAGGAAACGAGAACATAAACATAGAAATTGAAGGAGAAAAAATTGAAACCTTACAATATTTTGACTACCTTGGAGTAGCAATCGAGAATACCGGACCACAAGAAGTGGAAATTAACAAGAGAATAGAAAAAGCAATGAAAACATACTATGCTATCGACAAAACGTTCATTAATAAAAAAGAAATCTCAAAAAAGACCAAAATAAATGTATACCGTACAATATACAGACCAGTATTGACTTTTGCGTGCAAGTCATGGACACTAACATCGAGCCAAAAAAGTAAAATCCAAGCTGCCGAAATGAAATTTTTAAGAAGAGTAAGAGGTGTAACAAGAACGGACAGAATAAGAAACGAACAGATTAGAAATGAATTAGAAGTAGAATCTATCTTGCAATTCATAGAAACTAGACAACTGAGGATGGACACAAGAAAACAGGTAAAGAGAGTGTGGGAAGCAAGAATACAAACAAGGAGGAAAAGAGGAAGACCGAGAGAAACATGGGAAAAGGCGGTATCAAAAATCTTGGTGAAGAAAGGAAAATCATGGCACGAAGCGAAAGAAATGGCACAGAACTAAAAACAATGGCGCAAATTCGTGTATAATACATAGATATGCACACCTCCCTACACCTACGGGTAGAAGGGAATTTGATTATATATATATGTATATGATATTTTCGAGAAACTAACCAAAAATCGAAAAAAAAAACAATAAAGAATTGAAATTATCTGTTTTTACACAGTTCTATGGCAAAGAATGCAGCATCTCAACATGTCAAATTTTTTGCTAGTTGTAAATGTAGCCTTAATTATACGATAACAAATTTGCTACAAAGACTATCGAATTACACAACAATTATATAAAATTCTAATAAATGATACCGCAGACAAATGGTAACTGTCATTTCACATTCAATTAGTTGTTTTTTGTTTTTATTCTCATAGATAGCTTGATAAGTGATGGATAAAATACGATTTTTCTTGATTTTGTGACTAATTTATAAAAATAGATATAGCAAGTAATATCTCATTTATAAAAGAAAAAAAATCACATTTAACTATTCCATAGCCAATTTCGCGGCCTATAAGAAAAGATGAAATAAGGGGTAATACCTCAAAAATGGTATGTGTTAAACAAAAATCTAAAATAATGGTTACATTTTACATAAAAACGTACCTCAAAAAGGTACCAAAAAAAATAGTTCTTATGATTAAGACAAAAAAGTTATGAGAGAAAAAAGAAATTCGACATTTTCATATTTTTTGCTATAACATCTGAAGCACGAGGAATTTTGTACTTTAAAAATTTATTGTGGCTCCTCTCATACTAAGGAATAATTCATCTAATTTAATCAAACCTGTATCTCTTATAATAAGCGAGATCCCCGAGGTGGAAATGTAATCTGGGACACCCTGTATAGCGTAAATTAAATTGTAAACTAGCTTTAAACGCTTACGAAACTCCATATGTGATCAAAACCGCTGAGTAGACTTAGCAACAATATATGTTTACTTAGCAATTAAACTGTTCTTTTGTATTATTAAAATTAGAAAAGATAATAAAAAAGTTTATCACATAGAGTGGGTTGCTTGCGAATGGTAGTCGACTGAGTACCTCGAATAAATCAGGTAGTACCACCACAAGCAGGGTCCCCCGTTGTTGAAGAGTTTTCTTTGTTTTTTTTTTGCTTGTCCTAAACGCAATTTCTGCTTAAAATTTAAAGACTTTAAATAACTTTTGGCAGATCTAAGTGCATTGACATTATTCGAAGATACGACTGCGTAATAAGTTTGAATTTTGTCCTTGTCTAATTACGGGTTATCAAATTTAAAAAAAGTGCAAGTTTGTAAGTTAGTGCCTTAATTTATATCTACTAAAATAATAACAAATTTCATGTGGTATCTCTGAATCTACGATTCGCGTTGAATTATAATTATTGTATCTCTTGATTGCTAGGTAGATTGTTCGATATAAAAAATAATGATTAAAATATTTATTTTAAGTATTGTTTGCAACTTCTAAACATGTTTAACGTTAAATCGTGTTGCTAAAATTAACTAACTCTTGCAAATAAAACTTTTGTTTTATTCTTAACACAGGGTGTCCAGTTTAAAATGAAGTACATGGGTATCTCGGAAACTGTTAGAAATACAAAATCGGTTAATTTGGGAAAAAGTTGCTCAATTACATGCGTAACAATAATCCAGTTTTACATTTTCAATAATTCATTCTGTTACGCGGTACCACCATGAAAACAAAAAAGTACATTTTGTAAAACCTCCATATTACCTTTATTTGAAAAGATTTGTGCGCCAAATTTTCAGGATCGGAGAAGTAACTCATAAGGATTTTAAAAATGACATTAAAAACATTCTAGGCCTACTATATTTCTCGCGGTCATACCTAACTTTTGTTTTTCTTATGGACGCCATATTGGATTTTTGCATTTTTCAGATCTCCATAACAAATGCTGTTCAACCATGTAAACTGTAAAGCATCCGTATGTTTAACCTAGGTAAAATATGAAAATTTGCAAAATTAAGGTTTCACCACAGTAGGCCTTGGTGTCGTGATTAAACAATTGCAACGACTATTCCTAACAACTGTCAAATAATACAACATATTTTTCTGTAGTGCAAACAAATTAGTGATTTCCGGGTTTTCAATGGACCGTTTTTCAAATAAGCATAAATATGAAATGTTGGTGTGCTTTATTCTCTGCAGGAGAAATGATGTTATGGCTGCGAAATTTGGCGTTAAAATTTCATTTTTGAATTTTATAGTGGTGTCAACATTCAAATGTTTGCAAGTAATGTAAAAATTTTTCATTATCGATTTCTCGGAAAATTTTAATCTTGAGTTGGTGTATGGTATAAAACTAATTTTAAGTGAAAAAAAGCTCATAAAAATTCAAACGACACTAGCTTTTAGCGATTTTAGAAATATTCGCATGATTAAAGTGCCCTTATTTTAAGAGTTAAAAAAAAATCAACAGAAAACGATATTTTACATTGATTACAATTTTTAAATTCTATATATTTTTTTTACTTTTTTAAAATTCTTAAAATAATGGCACTTTTTGGATGTTAAAATTACTTCAAAAATAAAAATAACATTTTAAAATTATCTTTTTTCTCAGTTTTCTTTTTAAATAGTTTTAGCTGTATTTCGTTTACGTTTACTGTACTTTTATTATCCTCAATTGTTGTATCTCATAAAGTTTCAGCATGTCAATGTATTCTAATTGTAATAATTAACACAGAGACGCTGAGTATGTACAGTTAAAAATAATTCCTGTTCAAATGTTTAAATTTCCGTGTACAAAGTTGTGTGAACTGTTTAAATTCCATTTTTAACGTTGGCAAATTAATTGACAGTTGTGTGCAGCACGTGTAAACAGTGGTACATTTAAAATTATGTACATAAAAAATTTAAGTAGGTACTGCTGAGACCAAAGTTTGAGCTGACCTAATATTACGTATTAGTATATTTGTTACATAACAAAAGTTCTAAGAAGCATACAACGCACGAGTGAAAAAGTTGCGTATTTCCACGAGTGCATAATTGCTTTACAACTCGTGTTATGTAGCTTACTTTTTCTATGATCACATAATACCTAACGGCTTTTGGCTAATATACACATGTAATTACGTTGTCTTGTCAATTTTGACGTAAACCTACTTTGACGTTTCTAGACAAGTGCGCGTTTTGCTTACCGTGCGTTATAACCACGGTCTACTACACAGGTTAGGAAGCCTGTCAAAAAATCTGGAACTTTTCGACATAAATTTCCGCTAGGTGGCGATAAGTCTAAGAACCATTCGCCATAAAAATCCGTTAGATGGCGATTATGTTTAAGAACACATTTTGAACAAAACTGACTTAAAAATTCGGTTAAAACATTTTTATGTACGTCATCTGATTGATAAAATTTGAATTTTTTAAGCGAGAGCTTATAAATCTTGCTGACTGTCAAAATCTTGTGCACGAACCGGTTCTTGGACTTATCGCCATTTAGCGATAATTTTTGGCGAACGGTTCTTAGACTTATCGCCATCTGTGGGATAATTTACGGAACTAGTTACCGGCCTCAGTCGGTTTTATATGGGAGTTTCCGAACCTGTGTAGTAGACCGTGGTTATAACTCAGTTTATTTGCATGCAGGCAGTGTTTGACGTAAGACTACTTCGATCTTTTTTAGCGAAGTGTGCGTTTTGCTTACCGTGCGTTAGGACTCACTTACTATGCATGCAGGCTGTGCGGTAAGAGTCATTTATATTAATGATAGTAGAAAAAGGATTTTATACAGGGTGGTGACCTTAAATTAGAGAAAATTTGTACATTTTTATTGGTATTAAGAATCTGAAAAGAAATCCTGGATATTTTGATTCGTTTTTGATTATACAAAAAAACTGAAAAATGTGATTTTAGAAAAAAATTAATATCTTCCCTACCATTGACGCTATTTCATTTAAACTTGGCAACTTTATGTTTTTGACCGTCCTGGGTTTGATGACGTTAACAGAAATTTTCTAAGCCTTCTACATTTCAAGTTTCGATAGTCAACTTTTTTATTTCTTATGGCCGCCATATTGGATTTTTACACCATCAGACAGACACAAAAATTAGCTTTTCAGATTGGTAACAACATACCTTTTTTTTTTCAAGAAACTTGTTGAAATTTAAAAATTTGTGTAAATAATCTATAGACTTTTAGCTTCAGATACTGATGTGTTATCGTTAGTGGCACTAATAAATTTTTCTAAGGCATTATAAATTTTCTTCAAACTGTATATACACTGCTTTCACTGCTTCTATTTTGGCTTCCCATCGAGTACAACACAATGCTTTTGTATAATTTCCCACCTTTTTGTAGATGCAGAAAATAAGCAGTATAAACCTTGCCATTTTCCGATTTTTTTACTGCTGTCTGCTACTGGAAGCAGCGTCATAAATTAACTATCAAATTAAAAGAATGTGATAAGCAAGGTACATAATTTGCATGAGGGTTTAAACCAGGGTTGAGCAGATTTAAATCAATTGATTTAAATCACGATTTAAATCATAATTTAAATCAAGTGATTTTTTAAAAGAAATTATCAATTTAAATCACAGATTATATGAGCACAATATAATATTAATTTATAATAAAACAAAATTGTATTACTTTTAGTAATTAAATACACGAAATGGTGAATAAACCATATCTATTTGCTCTTGTAAAATAATATTCATTGTGGAAATGCAATAATTCAAAAAATAAATGACAAGTTTTTGATGTTAGCGAAGTGAACAGTCAGTTTTTTCGATTTTCACGGCACTTTAATTGCTTCAATAACGATTTGAAGAAAAATGTCGAATATCTCGAAAAGTACGAGTTTTGGGTATAGGACATACTTAACAAAATATGAAGTTCTTTTAGAGACGAATTCGATGACATAAAAAGATACAGGGGTTTGTGTTTGAAAAAATCGAGTTACGAGCTTTTGAAAATCATGGAAGTTGCCACCTATTTATAAACACCCCTGTATGTGTGATTCAAATTTTTTCATATCGAGCGAACAGAGAATTTTTTTCTGCTTGTCCATACCAAATTACAACTCTGTATTTCAAAATAACTTCAGGAGAATTTTTTAAATAAAGACTTAAAACCTTGAATAATTTAGAAAATTATTTTTTTTTTTACAACGCCGTATAAAAACCTGTAGTATTTTATATTGATGCAAAGCTAAAATTAAGGCGGTCAAAAATATTAAATAAAAAATTGGGTGTTGTATTTGAAATATAAAAGTTGCTATTAGTTCCAGAAAGGTGACTCACCCTGTATATTTAAAAATATTTTTATTGTGTTGTTTAGAAAAAACTGTATAAAATAGCATTTGAATCAACTTCATATCTCAAGCCGTTTAGCCACAATCGACTGATCCCGCACTAATGACTCACCCTGTATATAATTAATTGAACATCACCATTTAGCACTGATTTTTTCAATATTCTTAATCATTATATTTAATTTTTCATTTTGACAAAAATTCACCAATGAATTTAATATATTGATTATTAAATATATTAGCACAAAACAGAAATAGCATGTAAATATGTCACTAAATTCTATAATATGGTACATTTGATTTAAATCAAAAAAATCTGATTTAAATCAAATAAATCGATTTTTTTGATTTTTTTTTAAAAATCATGATTTTTATCCACCCTGGTTTAAACTAAATATTCTAGATTGTACACCTTTATATTTTCCCTCCATATTGCTACCGTTATCGTATGCTTGCCTTTACAATTCATAATATGTAAATCAAGCTTACCTATATGCTTTTTAAAAGCGTATTTGTTAGTCCTTCACCAGTCACATCAGTTACTTCAATAAACCATATAATAAATAATTCATTTATAATTATTTTTTTGTCTACAAAGTTTACATATCTAATAATTATTGAAGTTTGTTCCTTGTGAGAATTATTAGGAGTAGGGGAAGGTGGTATATACTGGGACACTTTTTTTAAATTTTGCGTAACTTTTGAACGGCTTAATTTGCATACCTCAAATTGATATGAGATATTCATATTGCTTTAGTTTATCATTGCATATACAAAAAAATATTTTTTTTAAAATAAAGGTACACAAATAGAGGGACTGTCCCACTATACACCACTTGTCCCCACATAAACCAACCCGTGGTACATTGTGGGACAGCAAAAAATATATATGAAATAAAGCATAAGTAATTAAAAAAAAGCTTAATTTTAATTTTTAATTTTAAAAACTTTCACTTTTCATGGGCATTTAGACATTGTACTTTGAAAAATCAAACTAAAATTGAAAATGTTTCTTTGTTTTTTCAGTGCCCCCAAACGTAGTCGGTGCGCTTAACCTACACAGAATATTTTCTTTTTCAACACAGTCTTTATTTCTGTTTTTAGAGAAAGAAAATCTAAAGTCGGAAGTCTTTTTCAGAAAATTTACCTGATTATCATCATTGTCCCACAATGCACCATGTGATAAATTTTTAAAAGCAACGATTTAATGAAAAACTTGTATGATTATTTTAAGTTTTAACATTGTACATACATTTAATATACTGTAAGGTACACCTACGCCAAACTTTCTAATTGTTGTTAAATAAATAAAAAAGTTTTAGCACATAAACTGAATAACCATAAAAAAACAATGCGCAGTTACCAAACATGCCTCACATGTGCAAGTCACTATGACATTGTTTACGACACCTACTGTAGACAGGATATAATGGGACTGCTTAACCGCTATTATGATGTAAACAAACTTCAAATACGGGGTAACAGATGGCCAAAATCTCTGTTGTCCCACTATATACCATGTCCCAGTATATACCATCTTCCCCTACAATCCATTTGGATACTGTAACATGTAGACGCTTTGATATCGTCTTTAATTTTATTAAGGACTTCACCCTACGCCGTAATAATTTCTTCTTGAGATCTATGCGCGAAATGGCGCCAAATTCGCAACAATTAATTTATAAATTGGTGAGGTAGGTAGATGGTGGATGGGGTATACAATAATAATTACGTTATTTTAAATACGGTATAGTAAATATAATTTAAAAACAAACAACAAACTAAACCTTTTTTTTTTCAAATTAAATACACTTGAAAAAGTGTATTACATATACCTAATCAACTAAAAAAATTTAATATGAGAGTCTAGTTAAGTTCATGATCGTTTTGGGGCCCCCTCAATCGTGGGGTCCGGGTGCATTGCACCCGCCGCACCCCCCAGAAAGCCGGCCCTGGTTTTCAGGTCGACTAGCCCGTCTTACCTTCGATAAGATTTTTTTTTTTTAATGTGAATTTTTTAATGGGACTCGCTAGTGCCAGCACTGATTTTTATATCTACTGTTCCTTCTTTATCCCGAGATTTTAATTTTTAACCCATTTGGGTAGACTAAAAGTGCCGCCCCAAAAAAAGGAATTCATTCTCCGCGTTTATTTTATTGTAAATCTCAAAGCATTTCTAGGTTTCAACCCACCGCTTGGAGAGAATACCTGACCTACAAAAAATGTTATCCGTTAAGTCAAAAAATAAATTCGATAAAGCCTTTAGGTGAATGAATACAATCAGTCTAAAAATAGTTTTAAAAAAAGTTTTAAAAAAAGTTTTAAATAGATTAGCAATAGTAATAAAAATAGTTCTTACCTCGACCACAACCGCCAAAGAAACTATCATACTTACTATTGCTCCACTTCGAATCAATGACGTAAATAGTTTTTAACTTTTTTTGTAGCAATTAACAAAGAAATATTATAACTAATAATAGGTGCTGTGGGCACATAAAAGCTGTAAAGATCGTAAAAATATATTACTTTATTGGTTTTGTGGTCGGCTATTATCAAGACCTAGGTGGGATAGCCCCAATTTACTTTGTTACGGCCCATAATATAGCGCACACACATCATACGAAACCGCACTGGACATTAACTTAAATAAGCAACGGTTTTCAAAACGAAACAATTGCCTTTTTAGTGGGCATCGCGTTATCAAATCACGTGAAGTGTAAAAGAAAAGTACAGTAAACGTACAGGGCGGTCCAAATTCAATGGGATTACATGGGTATCTCGGTTAATAGTCAAGATAGAGAAACGGTTAAATAAACAAAAATGTGCAGTTTTTTAAGACAAAGCAGAGCCGTGCTCAAAAATATTCTATCATTTTTTGAGTAATTGGGAAAAAAGTGTTTTTTTTTTTGTCTTATTAATAATGTGTATTTTTCGTTTAGGAACGAAAACGAAATAAATATTTTACAAAACCGGTTTTAACCGGTTTTGTCGCTATTTCAATTTTATTTGCTAATCACAAACGCGAATTTACCTTCTAACGGTATAACAGTACAGATATTCTCTATTTCTAATTTGTTTTTTAGATCATCAATATAGAATATACACTTGATTGGATATATATTATCAATGTGTATGTTTTATTTGCGTTTAGACATGATAATAGTAAAATTTATTCTTACTTCGAAAAGGACTAATGTAAAAAAAGATTTTTAGGAAGATGTGTTAATAGTAAGACTTAACGGAATGTGAAAATGTATATTGTATGGTATGTACAAACTATAAAGTTAAAGTATATTTCAAGTTAATACGGAATGTGAAAATGTATATTGTATGGTATGTACAAACTATAAAGTTAAAATATATTTCAAGTTAATACAGGGTGCACCACGACCCTGAGATTCTTCGATAGCTTCTTTATTAATGAAAATATCAAAAAATGTTTAATACAAATATTATGCGAACCTATTTTCTACATAACCTAAAATTATTTTCAAATATACAGGGTGTTTCGTTTGACCGGCACATATAAAAATTTAATTTTTTTAAATAGAACACTCTGTATATTTTTACATTTTTGGATTTTTCTTAAAATTTACTTTAAAAAATGTATAAGGTTATATGGGTCTTAAGTCAACCGTTTTCGTAAAATTTACATTTTTGTGAAAATTTTGAGCGATACAGCACTTTCAATTTTTTTTTTACATTAAAGTTATTTAAAAAAGCGATAAAATTTCGTTTAAAATTTAGATTGACAATAGATTAATTAACACTTTGCGCTAGCTACATTTTAAAAATATTATACAGGGTGTTTTTTACGCTTGGTCAAACTTGTGAAACTTTAAACATCGATAAGTCATTTTTCTTAAATGTAACACCCTATATATTTTTACATTTTCTTGTAGAGAATTTAATTGTCTTTCGAAGTTATTAAGCATGTCCTATACCTAAAGTTAATATTTTTCGAGCTATCTCGATTTTTGTTAGTATTACTAAGGCAATTAAAATATTTTAAAGTGGGCCATGGACGTAAGTCGTAATTTTTCAAAGAATTTTTAAACAAAAGAATAAAAAGAGCTGCAACTTTAATTTTAGGCTAAAAATGTACCCCATTTTACCGAAATTTATCGTATAAATTGTTCAAGATTCTGTCCTAGTTCTACGCACAACCGTAGACCTTGTCTGAAAGACTCTAGCTCCCTTTATAACATTTCGGGTGTTAGTTATACCATCAAAAGCAACACGAATCCTGTTCTGCATATCTTCAGCAGTTGTTGGGGGGTCTTGATACACCTGTTTTATGGGTCCCCACAAAAATAAATCTATAGGGGTAAGATCAGGTGACCTAGGTGGCCAGGAGATTGGTCTACCTCGTCCTATCCATCTATTAGGATATTCTGTGTTCGGCAACTGCATTACTTGCTGTGTTGCTCTTAACCCGCCGTGACTCGCGCGGGGTGTTCCAGACACCCCAGCCTCTTTTTTATTGTGTAATTTTTTTTTTGTTAGGCTTTATGACCCCTACTTTTCAGTAGCTGGAGTTACATATGTTTCCAACCTTTTCTGTGAAAATAAGTAGTTTCTTTGCTTTTTTTAACGAGTTATGAATTTTTTTTTCAAAACTATGCGTTTATTTCTAAGTAATAAGTATATATGTACTGTAGCATATTTGCAATTTCGTATGCCACTGTAGCTGACATCGCTCTATAAATTTGCGTAAATTTTCTATGAAACTCATGACAGAAAGAAAATACCTGACTGTAACAGGTTATGGAGGTTAATTGTCATTAGCAGTACTTATCCTTGCTGTACCGTTACTTATCCCTTAGGATAGGTACCTACTTGGTACTTACACTGCGCTATATCGTGTTACATCGTGTTGGTACAATACAATAGCAGATATTATTATTTTACTTAGTGTATTCCATAACCTTTTAATGGTATAACCCCCGAAATGTTATCAAGAGTGCTAGAGTCTTTGAGACAACATCTACGGCTGTGCGTAGAACACGAACAAGGATATAATTTTAAACAATTTATGCCATAAATTTCGGGGAAAAGGGGTACATTATTGGACTAAAATTAAAGTTGGAGCTCTTTTTATTTTTTTGTTTAAAAATTCTTTGAAAAATTACGACACGTCCATGGCCCACTTTAAAATATTTTAATTGCCTTAGTAATACTAATAAAAATCGAGATAGCTCGAAAAATATTAACTTTAGGTATAGGACATGCTTAATAATTTCGAAAGACAATTAAATTCTCTACAAGAAAATGTAAAAATATACAGGGTGTTACATTTAAGAAAAATGACTTATCGATGTTTAAAGTTTCACAAGTTTGACCAAGCGTAAAAAACACCCTGTATAATATTTTTGAAATGTAGCTAGCGCAAAGTGTTAATTAATCTATTGTCAATCTAAATTTTAAACGAAATTTTACCGCTATTTTAAACAACTTTAATGTTAAAAAAAATTGAAAGTGTTGTACTGCTCAAAAATTTCATAAAAATGTAAATTTTACGAAAACGGTTGACTTAAGATCCATATAACCTTATACATTTTTTAAATTAAATTTTAAGAAAAATCCAAAAATGTAAAAATATACAGGGTGTTCTATTTAAAAAAATTAAATTTTTATATGTGCCGGTCAAACGAAACACCCTGTATATTTGAAAATAATTTTATGTTATGTAGAAAATAGTTTCGCACAATATTTGTATAAAACATTTTTTGATATTTTCATTAATAAAGGAGCTATCGAAGAATCTCAGGGTCGTGGTGCACCCTGTATAAGTTTTTTTTTTAATATCTTTTTTATTTATAACATTTAGTTAATTATCCACTTGAATTAATTCTTTTGTCTTTTTAAATAATTACAGCAGGATCTTATTTAATTCAAATGCATAGAATTTTAGTACTAAAACAAATTTAAAACAGCACTAGCTATATTTTCATATCTTTAGATAAAGATCGTGTGTCTAATTTAACCCAATCACGTTGTGTTTTTGCACCTTACGGGTGTTAAACTTAATAAAATGGTTAAATGTTAATGTGTTTAACGATTTGGTAAATTTAATATGGCGATAGATCGCCAGTCTAAAATATGCTGTCCGTGAGCATCAAACCCCATCGTCATGGTTTATATTTTAGTTGAGACGCAAATATTGTTATCGTATTTATAGAGGGTTGTGATGAATAGAAAAAAAAATGATTTTTTGACGACAAAAAAAAATATTGTAAAACCGGTTTTAACCGTTATTATTTCGGTTCACGAAAACGAAAAAAGAATTTTTTCGGTTAGAACGAAAACGTTTTCGTTCCGAACAGAAACGAACGGAATTTTTTTCGTTTTTAGTCCCTGACTATTTGTACGGCAAATATCTTTTATTTTGTTTTTGAACAGCTGTCTCGGATCAAATTACGCGAATTTAACAATATAATACGTTTTTCTTACAGCTGACAATTATTTTAGTTTTGTATAAATAGTTTGACCCATTTTGATAAAAACTCCGCACGCATCGAGGATAAGTAAGTTTTTTTGTTGGCCTTTTGCATGTTTTGTGACGAAATTTAACTTAAACATTTGTAGAAATACATGTTATGTAAACATATCTGTAAGTGATAACGGGCGATCAAAAATAATGATTACTAATTTTATGCTAAATTGTTGTCATTAATTAGCAATTAAAACCATTGATTATTAACAGTTTCGAAAACATTCATTTTACAAGAATTTCTTCCAGCAGTTTTGAAAAAAACTACTGGTTATGGAACAACAAAAATTATCATATTGAAGTTAATTAATAATAAATTTTAATTAGTTTCCTCTGCGAACTATATGTCTTAACACAGGGGTCGTCAACCCTTGGCACGCGACAATATTTTGAGTGGCACCAAGAAAAAATTTCTTAATTGATTTTATCTAACGCCGCCATTTTTGAAGAAAAAGCGCTTAAACTTAGACCATACCTAGAAGAAACCTTGGAGTACATCCTGGAATTTTTGCAATCGATGCATTACTTACAGGGGGTCCAAAATTTAATTTTCTTTTAATACAATTTCAGACCACTAAAACTCGTTTTTTTTTCAAATACAATGCCCAAACTTTTTTTTCATTTTCTAATGCAAAATTACATTTTGAATCAATCTGTATTAGCGTTTCCTATATCACAACATTTTTAAATTTAAATTTAGATAATATTAAGCATCACGATTAAAATTTAAAAAAATTTCAAAAAAGTCTAAAAATCTAAAAAATGACTGCAATTAGGTATAGGGAATGCTAATAAAAGTTCCTCTAAAATAACGTTTTCAATCCAAATACGCAATAAAAAATAGGCCATTGTATTTGAAATAAGAAAGTAGAGGTCAACTTCCGGTATATGCGGAAGTGTCGCCATCTTAAAAATATTTTTAATAAACACATCAAATGCCATGATGGTCATACTCATAACCAAAATTTTAGATCAATACCCTTTTTCATTCTTCATATCTTTTTAGTAACCGGTCTTAATCAATCACCCTGATAAATATGTATTTAATATATTTGGAGCCTATTAGTAAAAAAAGTTCATAGATAATCCTACGACTCTTCGATTTACCAAAGAAAAACAACTGGGGTTTCATACTACCACCTTCTCCTCAAAGCATTGTTTTTATATTTTTTATTTTTCGAGCGCAGGTCCCCTTTAAGCGCTGGACCCTAGGCGAGGGAATCGGTGGAATGTGCTTAAGGTCGGTCCTATTCGGAAACAGTCAACTGGGCGACGGTCAACTGGGCGATGGTCAACTGGGCGACAATCAACTGGGCGACGTGCCAACTGGGCGACGGTCAACTGGGCGACAGGAACTTAAACATTTTTGAACTCTCATCTTAGCACACGATTTTATGGATTGTTTTTGTAAATATTGGTTAAATATGCTTACTTAATTTTGTAGAACTATATCGTACATCGAAATTTGTAGAATCATTTACGAAAGATATGATCAAAAAACGTGGTCCGAAAATAATTTAAAAATGAAGAGGTATGATTGCACAATATTAGAATAAAGAGAAAAATACAGTTTTTTCATTCATTTATCAATAATATTTTGTAACTAACAAACATATTAACACATATCAAATATACCGGGTGATTGAAATTTAAGTTTAAACATGGGAATTTCGCGTATAATAACATCTAGAGTTTAGGTTTAATTTTGACGTAGTAACTTAATTTGGTGCTCGTTAATAATCCGAAAAGAAATTTGAAATATCTAATAGACTATTTACGAGTATTGCTTATGACATGACTTTTAATTCAAAAATAATTATGTTGTTTTGCACGTTATATACTTTTTTGTTTTAATGTAAATATGTTTGTTAATTACAAAACAATATTGATGATTGAATGAAAAAACTGTATTTCTCTCTTCATTCTAATATTGTGCAATCATACTTCTTCATTTTTAAATTGTTTTCGGACCACGTTTTTTGATCATATCATTCGTAAATGATTCTACAAATTTCGATGTACGATATATTTCTACAAAATTAAGTAAGCATATTTAACCAATATTTACAAAAACAATCAGTAAAATCGTGTGCTAAGATGAGAGTTCAATAAGGTTTAAGTTCCTGTCGCCCAGTTGACCGTCGCCCAGTTGGCACGTCGCCCAGTTGACCGTCGCCCAGTTGACCATCGCCCAGTTAACCGTCTCCCAGTTGGCGTCGCCCAGTTGACCATGTCCGAACAGGACCGACCTTAAGCACATTCCACCGATTCCCTCGCCCAGTTGACCGTCGCCCAGTTGTCGTGTACCGGGTCCTGTCTGTACCTAACAATAAAATGCCTTAACACATAAACATATCCGTGTGTTCGTTCTCAAAACTTTCAGACAATGCATGTATTTTTTGTTCCAATGCTAAAGGTTTGGCGTTAAGCTGATAATAGCTAAATAGGGGCTTCCATGCCCCGATTCGACGCTCTTAAAATTTTGATACCTTATACACAAATAAATAATCTTTCTCTTCTATTTCAGACACCGTACGTTGAGATCGAGACAACAGAAGCAAGAAAAAGAACAAGACGGAGCATGGGACTGAACTGCGACGACAACATGAACGAACCTCTATGTTGTCGTTATCCGTTGACAGTTGACTTCGAGGAGTTCGGCTGGGACTTCATACTAGCACCGAAGAAGTACGAAGCACATTACTGTTCAGGAGAATGTCCATACGTAACCTTACAAAACAACCCGCACACCCACATCTGGGAAATGGCATCGCCAAAGGCGGCTCCCTGTTGCACCCCAAGAAAGATGAGCTCCATATCCATGATTTACTACGACCAATCAGGCAACGTGATATACGGAAACCTGCCGGGAATGGTTGTTGACAGGTGCGGTTGCTCATAATAAAAAAAACACTCTCACCCCGCGTCTGTGCGACAGCGAATGAAAAACATTTGAGTTCAAAACAAAAAACACACGCCTAAAATCTTAAGTAATTTATTGTGCTCGTGCGATAAAACTTAAAATTATCAGTGAAATCGGTGCAGGGCAACCAACTTTCAGTAGAAAAATTCCCTGAGTGAATTAAAAAAACTTCACGGTCTTAAAACCGTGGCGGAACCGATTATGTAAATATTTCCTGTTCGATAAACGAGAAATAAATGACTTGGACTCTCTAATTGTGGCAGCTTATAAAAATAAACAATTTAAAAGTATGTGATATGTAGGATATTAGATATTAAAATTGTAATATTTATTTTTGTAAATTACGGTAATCATAAGTCAACAAAATAGTTTAAATCGGTACCGAAATTTGTTTAATAATCATCTCAGTGATTTGTGAGTGATACAAGTTGATAATGATTTAGAAACGGTGATATTTTAGAGAGAAAAAAAAAGATGTGGATAAAAAGCTGACTGATTCGAAAGGTTTAAAAAATGCCAATTATGACACAACTTATTGCAGTACAGGGTGGGCAAATTTCGATGTTTTCATAGGGAATCTCGGCAACTGTTAGGCTCGATGCACACGTACGTTTTTCTGCCGTATATAATCTAAGGAAAATGAATAAATCGACCCCACATGATATACAGGTTGTCCCCGTTATCACCGCGAATATTTTAAGTGGTGATAGAGGACCTTTTTCTAAGAAAAAATTTCAGGTAAAATTTTTTCCTAAAATCAAATGCTAAGCTGATATGTATCAACACTTACTTGATTTTTTTACACTTCTGCATTTATAAGACTCTGTAGCCGAAAATATCAATTTTATCGTAAAATACCTTAAAGCCTTTTAATAGAGCATGAAATTCTCTACAAAATTAGTTCTATATATTTTTTGTCTACAGGCAATGGTTTGAGAGTTATAAAACAGTATCTTTAAAACGAAAGGTTGTACAAAAAAACCGACCGCCCATTCCGGATAGCAAATTTTATGGGCTACGACTTTAGTAAAGTGAAATTTTTTGAAAATTAAACCGATTTTCCGGAAAAGCTGAAAATAAGGAATAGAGTGCAAAAACAAAATGTCCTACAAATATTGTTTTGTAATTAAAAATGCTTTTAAAGAGAGTGGGATTACGTGATTGAAAATGATGGAGGTCATTTTGAACACTTATTGAAGTAATTTTGTGGTTACATGTTAATTTTATTGCGTCCAGATGGATTTGCATTGTTTTGCTTTTATCGTTTTTTTTTCACCTTTTCACTATTATAAACATTTCTATGATGATACATTTAGTTTTATTGAACAACATATTTACCGAAGTTGTAGTCCGTTAAATGCCTTATCCGCAATAGGCATCCGTTTTGCTCTAAGCGTTTCATTAAAAAGATGTGGCGTTTTTAAAAATGTAAATAACTTATTTATATACAATTTTACAATTTTTTGTTAAATTTGTTCGTTAGCTCCTTAAAAAAAATGATAAGAGGTGGTTTTCTAAAGAATTTCAAACTTCATAAAAAGCTTTGAAACTGATGAGATACATAATTTTATGAATGTTGCCGATGCTATGGCATTTTTAAATACAAAATATCATAATTACTGGGAGTTTTTGTTTTTCGAAAACGATAAAATGCAAAACAATGCAAATCCATCTGGACGCAATAAAATTTACTTCAATAAGTGTTCAAAATGACCTCCATCATTCAATTACGTAATCGCACTCTCTTTAAAAGCATTTTTAAATACAAAACAATATTTGTAGGAAATTTTGTTTTTGCACTCTATTCCTTATTTTCAGCTTTTCCGGAAAATCGGTTTGATTTTCAAAAAATTTCACTTTACTAAAGTTGTAGCCCATAAAATTTGCTATCCGGAATGGGCGGTCGGTTTTTTTGTACAACCTTTCGTTTTAAAGATACAGCGGTTGCAAAGTCTAAGAAACAATTAAATTTTGTAAATTTTTTACATTTTTTGTACAAACTGCTTTATAACTCTCAAACCATTGCCTGTAGACAAAAATATATAGAACCAATTTTGTAGAGAATTTCATGCTCTATTAAAAGGCTTGAAGGTATTTTACGATAAAATTGATATTTTTGGCTACAGAGTCTTATAAATGCAGAAGTGTAAAAAAATCAAGTAAGTGTTGATACATATCAGCTTAGCATTTGATTTTAGGAAAAAATTTTACTTGAAATTTTTTCTTAGAAAAAGGTCCTCTATCACCACTTAAAATATTCGCGGTGGTAACGGGGACACCGTATATCATTGGAATGGGGAAAAATCCTCTCGTGATGCCACAGCCAACTTTGGGTTCCATTTAAAAAAATACGACTTTATGTCTCAACTAGAATTTAGAAATATTTTTTGAAAAATTGTCTACGCCACTGCATTCTTATCAAAAAAGTGCCTGTAGAACGTCAAAATTATTTTTCTTTATTTTCATAAACAAGCGAGATATGGTCATAAAACGAAAAGTCGGAAAATCGACTCTTCGGTGATAACTCTAAAACAAAAGACGATAACCAATTTTAGTTTTCACCATTAACTTTTTCTCGAAAAAAGAGATCGAGGGAGGGGTGTTCCGTTTTTCGATACCTCTTATAGTTACCAAGAATCCCTATGAAAACATCGAAATTTGCCCACACTGTACGTACCGCCTTTTTGTGTGAACTGTACCATACTTCATATTTACTTTTTCGTTGCAAAATACGACTAAAATTTTAATGGGTTGTATGGAACGGAATTTAAAGTATGTTGTATTGGTCCTTCATTTTTATCCCATGATAAAATTGCAGGAAACGAATTTATCGACTGGTACTGCAAAATACTTGAAGGCTTGGAAAGTAAATCTATCGGCAACTTAACCATCTAAAATAATTCTATTAATCAGTAAACGTTACAAAAAGTTGTTATGTAACTAGTATTTTATAAACACTCCATAGGAACTATTCATCGTATGGTGCTGCTTCTATTTTACATTACCCGAACTGGTAAATCGGATTTTGTTCACAAGAAAAGCTTATTGAATTCAAAATTTTTAGTACTTTTTTTTTATTTGTGTGGTCCTGAACATTTTTTGTATTCGTCAAGATATTTTCTTAATACACTTTTCGAGCCTCATTTTGTTACTTTGCTATGCGACAGATTGACTTAAAATTGTACTTGCTCAATACAGTAAATCCTCGAACAAGAGATCTAATTGACCTGTAAAATCAAATATTCTTAAAACAGCCCTTAAATCAAACTGTTTTTAAGTTATTGAATATATTATGCATTAAGAATTGTATTGACAGTTTACTAACCGTTTAGCATTTATAACCATAAAAAAAAAATGCAAGGCGTATTTAAAAATTAAGTACCGTTTTGCTATTCAAAAGAAACGAGAAATTATTTGGAAAAGTTTCGATTTTTATTAGATTTGCATACCTTAAACTACCTACTTCTCTACATAGTTTCCGCCATTAATGAGACATTGATCATAATAAGGCAGCTAGTGGCGTAGGCAGGACGATTCCATGTTTTTTTTTTAAAGGTATACCCGTCTCTTTTTTCAGTTTTTTTAGCTCAAAATTTACAGTTTTTCGGCCCTATATCGATTTATTGCGACCCTATAAGGAGGTTCTGACCGGGGGGAGCCCCCGCCACTGGAAGCAGCAGCTTGTTTGTACATCGTGACCTCTTCACAGAACAGGGCAGCTTGTTGAGATAGTCACTCTAATCAGGGGTTTGGATCAGTACCATTTTTTAATTGCTCCGACCCAGCTCCGCTCCGGCATCCAAATGCCTGATCATGATCCGCTCCATGCTCCAAATATTGGGCGCGTTCAGATAACCACAGCGCTGGAGTTGCTGAGCATCAAAATTTCTGAACCGACCCGCTTGGTAACCGCTGAGTTACAGCAAATGTTACGTGCTGCTCGTTTGACCCATCAGAAATTATTTTCGCTGTGTTGTGTTGTGTTGTGTGTAAATATTAGAATCAGCGGTCGGTTCAGGAAATTTGGGTGCTGGTAGTCAACTACCTAATCACATTTTACGCTGTAACTTATGCGCTGTGGTTATCTGAACGCGCCCATTATTAACATTTTTAAAACAAGTTCTTTAATTTAAAAAAATGTTTTTTAAAACAAAGTTTCAATTTTATCGGATATGTGAAAGTTAGTCAAACATTACAATATTTGACCCTATTAAAAAAGTGAAGTTAAATAAATGTTTTTAAGAACAAATTATTGATTTTCAAAGATTGGAAAAAAGGAAAAAAAAATATTAAAAAAAAATGTACACAACAAACTGGAGCAGTGGAACAATCAAAATTATTTGCTCCGGACTGCGCTCCAGCTCCGGGCAAAAACCCATTGCTCCCCTGCTCCGTGATCCGCTCCAAACCCATGACTCTAACGCTTATCCTTTGTCGTCATTATTGTTGAAGAAACAAGGCTAGATCAGTGGTTCTTAACAGGGGTGTACGCACCTTCTGGGGCGTGGGATGCTCCTCCTTGGGTTGCGAGACATCAGGTTCTTCACTCGATGCACAGAACTATAAGTTAATCTACTGTACTGTACTGCTTGCCACAGATTTGCAGTTTTACTGAGGGTACGGGAACATATTTTGAGAATATAAATGATGTTGGCAGCTAAAAAGTTTAGGAACCGCTGGGCTAGATGCATGAACCGATAAAAGTGCTATATCTGGGCTATCCGGGGAATATCTTCGGCACCCAGTGTGAGCACAATCTCTTGTTCAGTCCCAATCTCTTTGGGAATAGTTCTTGAAATTTGCGAGAAAAGCAATGATAACGTCAAAGCGGCAGTGGAGGAATGGTCATCTTCACAGGCGACCCTGTTCTATGAAGAGGGTATACAGGGAGTCCCAAATTCGAGTAAATGCATGGGGATCTCGCTTATCTTAAGAGCTACGAGGTCGGTTAAATTAGGGCAAAGTTGCGAAATTAGATGCTCATTAATAATCCAAAGAGAAATTGGAAATATCTCAAACGGTATCCGAGAAAATTAGGAAAAACTGGAAAATACAATTTTTGAAATTCGTCTATAACTCCTTTGGAATTTGAAATATTTTAAATGTGTAAAGACATTGCCCAAGCAACTTTTCAAGCCGAATCGAATAGTGGTCACAAATTTTTTCTAGATTGATTCGTTTTTGTTTTATGACAACCAACTTTGTTTTTTCTTATGGGCGCAATTTTTGCTATTTACATAATTAAATAGCATTTATTTTTCTGAATCCATTGATGTATCACACATGGTATTTTACTTTTTCTTTCATTGTCAAATTTCAAAAAATTCGTTTTAAACAATAACCATTATAAATCAGGTTGGCCGGTCATTGTAGTTTATGTTGTTTCCATGACAACCGATCAACAAACTAAAAGTTTTGAAGGCCTGTTAGTCGTAAAAATGAACTTTAATAACGAAGAAAAACGCGATATGCTGCCCATAAGAAAAAACAAAGTTGGTTGTCTAAAACAAAAACGAATCGACCTAGGAAAAATTTGTGACCACCATCCGATTCGGCTTAAAAAGTTGCTTGGGCAACTTTTTTACACATTTAAAATACTTCAAACTCCAAAGGAGTTATAAACGATTTTCAAAAATGGACTTTCCAGTTTTTCCTAATTTGCAACTTTGCCCTAATTTAACCGACCTCGTAGCGCTTAAGATAAGCGAGATCCCCATGTATTTACTCGAATTTGGGACACCTTGTATAGTGTATATTATAGAAGCTGGTTTTCCGTTTTATATTTATTTAGTCGTAAGTCCCTCTACCGTTAGGTGTAGGACTGTTGCGTCGTATTGTGCTGATTTTCTTCCACATCTTTCTGCTAGCTTTTTTATCTCTTCCCATTTGATTTTTCTATCCTTTGCCGCTTCTTTAGTTTCGTCTTGCCAGGTTTTTCTCGGTCTACCTCTTTTGTTTCTTCCCTGTTGCCTTGCTCCATAGGGAATTCTGGTTAACCTTTCTTCGTTCATCCTATAAATTTGACCCAACCATCCCAGTTGTCTTTCTTGTATTTTTGTTTCAACTGATTTTATCTTTAATTGTACTCTATATGTTTCATTTCTGATTCTATCTTTTTTGATTTTTCATAGAATTTTTCTTTCTCATTTCATAGTTTTGGTTATGTCTTTATTTATTTTCATATTGATTCTCTCCAATTCCTGGTTAAGAGTTTCTAGATTATGTTGTAGATTCTTTTCTGTTTCCGCGACTAAGACCATGTCGTCTGCGAACATGTTTCCGTTGTGCAAATTTTTTCCTTTTTTTAATTACCCAGGTAGAACGGTCTCATTTTTTGTTTTCGTTTATGTTTTTCAGTATTTTTGATGGCTAACCGGAACAAACTTTTCGAAAATGCCTCGTAATACAAAACCTATCGGACGATTTACGGCTATAACTTGGACAAATACCACGGGGCCATAAGATTCTGCCTTTTAATTGGAAATCTCCTTATCCAAGTTCCATTAAATCGAGGTGTCACTGATGGTCCTTTTGAGAGTTAACAAGATTTTTTAGATGTTTTGTTCCACGATTTACCGTATAACGTAGAGCTTTTAAAAATTTACTGTAATTAGATTTCTGCATTTAAGATAAATTTGAAGAGCACCATACAGAATGAACGAAAAGTCGGCTTAAAGCATAATTTTCGTCAAAATTAATATCATATTGATAATTATATTTCTACTTAAGAGAAGTGTGATAGATTAGAGGGCCTTAAAATTTTAAATTGATGGAAAGTATTGAAGAGTATATCTGATTTTTGATATACATATTTTTGCGATGTTAATGTGATAAAAAACAACATTCAATATATTTAAGATTAGATTGCTTGGTCGTTGTGTGTCCAAATTAAATCAACAACAATTAAGTGAAAATTGGTGACTTGCTTCAATTAAAATACAGTAGAACCTCTATCGGTCGCTTTCAAAGGGACCGTTTAAACAAAACGATCAATGCGGGAAAGTGCTGTAACGTACGAAAAAAATATTTTTATACGTAAATATTTATCAAAAAAAAATTAAATTTAGTAGTAATATATCAAATGCATTGAAAATTATCGATAATTTTTGGTAAATATGCCCGTTGCAAGTTGACCTGAAAAAAACACAAGTGCACGAAGTGCACGATTGATTTTTTCTTATTCAACTTGCATGAGTGAAGATTTGTCAAAAATTATAGATTATTTGCAATGCACGAGTTATATTTTGTCTGAAAATTTCCTTCATCTAACCTACCTGACAAATTAAATGTATGTTATGTCAAATTTTACAAGTACTGTCAGAGTGATGCGTCAGGGGTGTGGTTTAATCTATATTAAAGAAACGCTACTGGTCGCCGAAATTCGGCAAAAAATTATCAAGTCCAAAATATTCAATTTCCTCTCCAAATTTATATTTTCGACCAATCACAAACTCAGATTTCTTAGAAACGACCATTAAGCGCATGAAAAGGTGTGAATTGAGAAAAGAATATTAGTGTATGATTATGTTTATTGGTCGTTTGTAGGAAATCTGAGTTTGTTATTGGTCGAAAACGCAAATTTGACAGCAGGATCAACATCTGACAGGGGAATGTAAAATTATTACCGTGTAATAATGCTCTCATTGGTAGTCTCTAGAGTCTAGAAGATTTAAGATTAGTGCCCTCGCCGTTAAAAAGCTATGACACAAAATTCCTTTTTTTTTTTTAATGGGAATGATAGTTGGCTATGACCTATAATATTTAAATTCCTTATTTCTTTCTCATTCCAAATATATAAGGGTCAATGTATTTATTTTTCAAAATACGCAAGTTATGAAGGTTGTTTAGTATTTTTTTCAAAGAAAATCATAGGCTGTTAAAAAAAAAAAGTGTAAAACCTTATAAAACTCATATGGTACAAGTTACCAAGGTTTTTAAATTTGTTGTTAAGATAAACATCAAAAATTTTTGAACTTAAGATAAACAGCAATATACTCGTACTACATTACTGCTAATTCCGACAAGGTTTTACACCTTGTTTTACTTTTGTTTTCACAGCCTACTATGATTTTCTTAGAAAAAAAAAACTAAAAAACCTTCATAATTTGCGTATTATTAAAAATAAATACATTGACCCTTATATATTTGGAATGAGAAAAAAATAGGGAATTTAAATAGGTCATAGCCTACTATCACCCTCATTTAAAAAAATGTAATTTTGTGTCATAACTTTTTAAAGGCGAGCGTAAACATTTTTTTTTGTTATAATCGTTTTAAACATAAAAATATCGAAAAATACTGCACATTTTTGGTAGTTTAACCGTTTCTCTATCTTAAATATTAACCGAGATACCCATGCAATCCCATCGAATTTGGACCACCCTGTATTCACGATTAAAGCTAAGTACGTCTACTACTGCTACATTTTACCACTTTCCTTAGGCAACTGCCAAAGAGTGTTGTTATTAATCAAATATGATGCCGAACTGAGTATCGGCGGCGATTCTTACAACTCGTAACATCTAAGCAATCATATTTTATGCAATATGGTTTAGTTATTTCGAAAAAAACGATTGATTCAGTAAAATAGCAAAGAGCTGCGATAATTTGAACGAATAATGCGGTAAAACAAAGCTTATGGAAACGATCGATGCGGTATTTTTCCTTTCCTTTATATGGCATTTATTCGGGGAACGATTGAACGAGGTTCCACTGTATTTAATTTTTTAATTGTTTGTACATGGAGCAACTTTATTTACAAATATTGAACTTTGTATACTTTTTGACAAAGTAAAAAAGTTTTTTTTTAGCTAATGTACAATTCAAAAACTATAACGTAGGTGTGCTCATAAGTTTGAAGTTAAAAGCACAATGTATAGCTGCTCAAAATTGCCTTGTTTGGATTCTTGTGATAAATTGCCTATTTTGAAAGTCAACGATGTTGTTAGATCATCAAGAAGGTTGTGCAAAATTATTCACCTTTTTTTAAAAACATTCCGATTCCAATTAAAACGAACTTTAATACATCTGAGCTTCATAATTATATGGAAATAATTAATTATACTTGCTTTTGTTTTTGACTACTAACATGTGAAAACAGTACTGAACGAAGCGTAGGTTACAAAAACGCATTTATTTTTTAATGTAACACCGGAAATGATGAAACTTGGTCATATTATCGTCTTAGAATATAAAATTGCAGTTTAATAGTATGTGTATAATGTATAATATAACATGATTGCTAAAGGGACATGTCACTGTTTTGTATTGCTATGAATTGTTGATCAATATTAGTGAACGTACATGTGTACGAGGTGCTAACAAAAAGTTTAGGAACTGGCTTATAACGCTATTTGGAAAGCAAATTTCGGTTAATTGGGACACTGTTCTTGCCAATTTGACGACTGTTCTAATTATGCGAAGCTGCCTGAAAATACTTAAAAATTACATGTGACAGGCACTTACTGGCCCAATTAAACGACATTGTGTCCCAATTATGCGACGAAAATTGTGGGTTTATTCTCAAATAAGTTCTATTTTACAGAATTTTCTTTTGATAATCGGCTGTCCCGATTAAGCGGTGGTCATATTATCTTTTTCAAAATAATTTTTGTCACAACTTATCATATTATCTCATGTTTAAGACATGCAGGGTCAGTTTTAGAACTTTTTAACCGTACCACGAACAAAAAATTAAATCTATGCAAAATATGTTTTTGTTATCTCATTGTACTTATACACGTTTATTAATTTTGATCAACACGTCATTAATTTTTTCATGTGAAGTTTACAAATAATTTAATTCGTAAATTATTACCGAATTTCTACAATAAATTTCTACAATATTAAATGTTGGGTTAAAAGAAATATTTTCAAAGCAGATGGGCATTGAATTTTACAATGTACAATCGACAAACGGTATACATTCAAAGTGATTCGACAAATGCAAACTTTTTTCGATATCTATATTAATTTTCTTAATAATTTTCTGCTAGCTTGATAAAACAAATGACAAGCAACTTTTTTTTTCAATCTTTTATTGCTTAAACCATTAAAGGCGAAACAAAAACGATGAAACTCTGAAATCCTGACTTATTTTAAGACGAAACATTTTCGATTTTAGTTTTCTGTAAAATAATGGACTTTTGGCAGTTTTAACATTCTTATTGACTGGTGAATTTTTCCCAAGTCTCTTTCATTGTTTAAGTAAGATTAGCCTAAATCTCGTCCTCATTACCAACTTTAAAGCACTTTACCAATGTAAACCTGATATTAAGTTGACTTGAAGCTGACTTGAAGCTGACGAAGCTTACTTTAAGCTGACTTGAAGCTGACTTGAAGCTGACTTGAAGCTGACTTGAAGCTGACTTGAAGCTTACTTGAATCTGACGAAGCTTACTTGAAGCTGACTTGAACCTTACTTGAAGCTGACTTGAAGCTGACTGGATGCTGACAAAGCTGACTTGACTTGAAGCTGACTTGAGCTTACTTGAAACTGACTTGAAGCTGACTTGAAGCTGACTTGAAGTTGAAGCTTACTTGCTGACTTGAAGCTTACTTGAAGCTGACTTGATGCTGACGAAGCTGACTTGAAGCTTACTTGAAGCTGACTTCAAGCTGACTTGAAGCTGACTTTCAAGTTTCAAGTAAAGTTGTGAAACTTTCAACTTTTTCCTGACAACTTAAATAATGCGATTGTTTTTTCGACGTCAGTTTAAATATTTTCTGGCTTCAATAACTTTGTAATAATATGAACATAAATTTGGAGACAAGTAATTTGAATTCAAGTAAATTAAATAATGTGGACGAGGCTATTGTTCACAAGTTATGTTGGAAGATATTTCGTATTTTTCAAAATTTTTGTTTTAATCAATCAATCAAAATTAAATTGTCATTAAGATGATATTGCACGTTAAATATTAATTTGATTTTTGAACATTATTTTCGAATTGAATACATCGACTTGCCGCAAAGTAACAAAATACAATAATCAATATTTTGCTTGATTCATTCACCTGACCAGATGACAAACTAATGACTCATTGACCTGTAGTTTATAGGTTATTGGCCATATTTTAATTACTGCAAAAAAAAGTACTCCTATATTTTTCAAAAGAAATTGCATGTGACATTAAAACCTATTTTGTTTTAAATAAACGTGGAGTTGTTTTCCGCTTTTCAATTGTTTTGTATCTTAATAAATCGAGTAGCTTTTGTTTATTTTATTTTTTTAGTTTTTACAGGGTGGTCCACTTTTTTGTAGCAGGACTTTAACAGTCGATTCAAAAACTTATTTTAAAGCGAATATTCCCTAACAACATGGGTCCATAAACGTTTCATTTTAAAGATACAGGGTGATGAAATTCTCGAAAAAATTTCGATAATTTTTAGCCGTTTGTTATACACGTTACAGGTTACCACATTCGGTGAGAATTTCAAGACCCACAAGCAACCAGTGGCGGAGTTGTGGGGGTTCGGTTTCAATAAATTGTATAAAAAACTAGTACGGTCCTATTCAAAATCAAACTCAATTTGTTTTTAAGTGAAACATTTAATTTTAAACAAAAAGTGTCTCCTGAGTTTTCTTCGTATCTACCACCGTTTAGCGCGAACTTTGATTTATTTTACTATTCTCGCAAAACATTTTCTCATAAATTCGATCTAAAAATATCGCGAAAAGCAGAAAATTGCAAGTTGCAGAGTAAATGCCTAATACGTGGATCTATAATTGTTAATTTGGTAAAACTTCTTTTACTCATTATTGCTATAAGAAACTAAAAATCGATAATTACTTCTTTATTTCGAAGATTAGCGATATTTTTAGATTGAATTTATGAGCAAATTTTTCGCGAGAATAGCAAAATAAATCATATTTTGCGCCAAACGGTGGCAGATACGAAAAAAAGTCAAGGGACACTTTCTGTTTAGAATAAAATGTTGTACTTGAATGCATATTCGAGTTTGATTTTGAACAGGGCCGTACTAGTTTTTTTATAAAATTATTGAAACCGAACCCCCACAACTCCGCCACTGGTTGCTTGTTGGGCTTGAAAGTTTCACTGAAAGTGGTAACCTGTAAGGTGGTGCTGTATACCAAATTTGGTTTGAATATATCTTTTGGTTGGGTAACGGTTAAAAATTATCGATATTTTTTCAAAAATTTCAACACCCTGTATCTTTAAAATGAAGCGTTTATGGACCCTAGTTGATATGGAATATTCGCTTTAAAATAAGTTTTAATAACGACTGCTACAAAAAAGTGGATCACCCTGTATAGTGTAATTTTTATAATGCCCTCGGTATATTCATACCTTTTTGTAGTTAATAACACCTACTTTATTTCCTTCATAACGTTAATCTAAAATGGTTTCAAATCGAGAAATTTTTGAAAAGTGAAGATCTCCAAACGAACCAGCGTATGTTGTTGATGTAGTACGTGAAGACTGTCATGTTTTTCAACTAGAAAATGTCATAGATTTTACCCAAATAAATTAGATTTTGTTGTATTGTAACCTGCATTGTAACTGAACGTTTAAATAACTATATTGTAATTAAAATTTTGGATTGCACTTGATTGTTTTTGTAAAAAAAACGAGGGGAGCGTATGTACGCTAAAAAATAATTGATAACCAATAATTCTTAATAAATACGGACTTGTTCGGTGAACTTGCTTAATCTAAATTTGTGTATTTCGTAATTTAACACAATTCGATTGTTTTACATTTAAAAGTGTTCCAATAATTTGATGCTACCGGCAAATATGCGTAAATTAGTAAATATGTACATAGTGGGGCGGCAACTAACAGTACCGTATCGATGCTGAATAGTGAATAGTATACGACAGTGTTCCTCAAAATGTTATACGCAAACCCGTAGGGGTTCTTGTATGCTTCTAAAGATGTCCTAGCCTTTTCATAGTATTCGAAAATCATCGAAATTTATTTGCCAGGCTAAGTTAAACAACTCATTGGGATTTTTTGAAAGCTTTTGATTTTGAAAGGGGTTCTTAGAAAAACAAGTTTGAGAAACACTGGTATACGATATGCAAATATTTTTTGTACATTTTGTTTTATAGACGCTATAGGTAATTCGAAACGTTGTTTTTCAAATTAATCAGATTTTACTTTTTTAAATTTTTTTCAGAAGTAGTTGGTTTAGCGCAAATGTTCTTCAAATTTAACGACATTTTGAGTAGAAAAAATTTATTGTAGAAAATGAAATTCATTCTAATTAATTTTATTTTCTAATTATGTAAATAAGACTGTTCTTTTTCTTTCATTATAGATCTCTGATGAAATATGTTTTTATTGTAGGAGCATTTTAAACCAAATTGTACATTTATTCGATTGTTTTACAATATTACTGCAACAAAGGTTTGTTATAAGGCATTAACAATTATTGGTAGTTATTGTAGCAATAACACCTCAATAAATTTGTATATTTTTTATTGTAGCTGCGAAATGTTTGTTTATTTTTATGAAGTACCAATTTTTGATCTCAACAAGTGAATGGGTAATTGTTTGTCTTATGATAAATTATCTTTGTGTTTGCTGAAGTTAATCGATCATTTAAATATGTTGCTAAATATACTAGTACAAAAATAATTTGGTTTAAAACTGAAGAAGTCTATGCTTGCGATATTTATCGACCGATTTAATTATTTTGTACATAGATGTCTGTTAATAAATATCGCTTATTTTATTGTTTGTGCCTCTTCTTGCTTTGTAATTGTAATTATGATAGATTTTGCTAAATAAAAAAGTAAATACGTTCTTAATATGTATTTTATTTATTATTATTAGCTTCAAAAACCTGTGTGAAACAAAAAAACAGACTAAACAGCGCGAAGCTGTGAGCATATATCGAAATTAAAATAACCTTTGTAATTAAGTACCATAATAATACTTTACACGAATTAAATGTATTTATAAAATATGTAAACAAGATTGATTTAAATACACAGTGGAGGTCTGCCCCGTGCGGCACTTTTTTTGGGGCGGCACTTCTAGTCTACCGAGGCTTTCGTTATACTAGCGGGCCGACTCCTTACAGCAAAATGCGAGAAAAGTGGTGGGGATAAAGGCCGACCGTTCATTATTTGCTCATGTTTGCAGTACGTTTTAATGTCTTTGTTGGTGTCTAAAACGAGATAATTAAAGAAAATTTTGTATCTCCAACATCTATAATCATACTGTGTTCTTCATTGAGAACATCGTTCAATGGTAACAATCGATAGGTATTTAGAAGCTAAAATTTCACACCTAAGGCGACTTTATTATTCAGAAAATTTTATTGTAATTGAAACTGCACCTGCATAAAGCAAGCTAGTATTGAGTCCGATAAGAATTCAACGACAAAATGTATTACGTTGTGTTAAATTGTTTGACAAAAAGAACATTACTGCTTTGAAAATGTTCCAAAATGATTTAAAAATGAATGCTTTGGGTACAATCACATTTATGCAATTAATTTCTAATTGGTGGAAAATTGTAAATTGCAAAAATGTATACAGGGTGCACCACGACCCTGATATTCTTCGATAGCTCCTTTATTAATTAAAATATCAAAAAATGTTTAACCCTTCGTTACTCGGGTTTCGTAAACTTCCATTAGTGCCCGGGTGGGGTGTAATAAACCCCACTGTTATTTATGGAGAAATGATCGTGTAGTCTGTTCATTCTAGCTTTGCAGGGATTAAGGATTAATTGTGGTTAGGTGAATGCAAAAGAAATATTTTAAATGCAATTTAATTCAACTAAACTCTGATGAGTCTGTATCATGTTCACTGTGGCTGATATGTTCTGATTCTAAGTCTGAATTTGACTCTGGCGCTAATTCGGAATCACTCTGTTCAGTTTCACTTTCAACCTCTTCTAAAAGTTTAATAAGCCTATCCCGTGCTTGCTCGTAACTCATTTGCAAACGCTCGAATTTCGTAATAAACAAATAAGCTATAAAGGGAACCCAGCAACAAAAATTTACCGTAAGTGCTCGGGTGGGGTGTGACACACCCGAAACCGATCTAATACGCTGTTATCAGCTAAAGCGTCCACCTTCGAATGACGTGGGCTGTTCTACGTGCAGTACGTTAGGTAACTTACAGCTACTCAAAGTGTCAAAGCGCCAAATCATTCCATCTTTTAGAAATAGGCATAAATATGGCGACTGGGGTATGCTACACCCCACCCGAGTAACGAAGGGTTAATACAAATATTGTGCGAACCTATTTTCTACATAACCTAAAATTATTTTCAAAAATACAGGGTGTTTCGTTTGACCGACACATGTAAAAATTTATTTTTTTTAAATAGAACACCCTGTATATTTTTACATTTTTAGATTTCTCTTAAAATTTACTTTAAAAAAATGTGTAAGGTTATATGGGTCGTAAGTCAACCGTTTTCGTAAAATTTACATTTTTGTGAAAATTTTGAGCGATACAGCACTTTCAATTGTTTTTTACATTAAAGTTATTTAAACAAGCGGTAAAATTTCGTTTAAAATTTAGATTTACAATAGATTAATTAACACTTTGCGCTAGCTACATTTTAAAAATATTATGCAGGGTGTTTTTTACGCTTGGTCAAACTTGTGAAACTTTAAACATCGATAAGTCATTTTTTTTAAATGCAACACGTATATTTTTACATTTTCTTGTAGAGAATTTAATTGTCTTTCGAAGTTATTAAGCATGTCCTATACCCAAAGTTAATATTTTTCGAGCTATCTCGATTTTTGTTAGTATTACTAAGGCAATTAAAATATTTTAAAGTCGGCCATGGACGTAAGTCGTAATTTTTCAAAGAATTTTTAAACAAAAGAATAAAAAGAGCTCCAACTTTAATTTTAGTCCAATAATGTACCCCTTTCCCCCGAAATTTATCGTATAAATTGTTTAAAATTATATCCTTGTTCATGCTCTACGCACAGCCGTAGATGTTGTCTCAAAGACTCTAGCACTCTTGATAACAACTGCTGAAGATGTGCAGAACAGGATTCGTGTTGCTTTTGATGGTATAACCCCCGAAATATTATAAAGGGAGCTAGAGTCTTTCAGACAACGTCTACGGCTGTGCGTAGAACAAGGACATAATCTTGAACAATTTATACGATAAATTTCGGTAAAATGGGGTACAGTTTTAGCCTCAAATTAAAGTTGCAGCTCTTTTTATTCTGTTGTTTAAAAATTCTTTGAAAAATTACGACTTACGTCCATGGCCAACTTTAAAATATTTTAATTGCCTTAGTAATACTAATGAAAATCGAGATAGCTCGAAAAATATTAACTTTAGGTATAGGACATGCTTAATAATTTCGAAAGACAATTAAATTCTCTACAAGAAAATGTAAAAATATAGAGGGTGTTGCATTTAACAAAAATGACTTATCGATGTTTAAAGTTTCACAAGTTTGACCAAGCGTAAAAAACACCCTGTATAATATTTTTAAAATGTAGCTAGCGCAAAGTGTTAATTAATCTATTGTCAATCTAAATTTTAAACGAAATTTTACTGCTTTTTTAAATAACTTTAATGTTAAAAAAAAATTGAAAGTGCTGTATCGCTCAAAATTTTCACAAAAATGTAAATTTCACGAAAACGGTTGACCCATATAACCTTATACATTTTTTAAAGTAAATTTTAAGAGAAATCCAAAAATGTAAAAATATACAGGGTGTTCTATTTAAAAAAAAAAAAAAATGTATGTGCAGGTCAAACGAAACACCCTGTATATTTGAAAATAATTTCAGGTTGTAGAAAATAGGTTTTTTGATATTTTCATTAATAAACGAGCTATCGAAGAATCTCAGGGTCGTGGTGCACCCTGTATATAATTGACTTAGATCGTGGTGGCTTAAAAATCCCAAAAGACTTCATTGTTCAAATTTTGTGTGCTATGTATAAAGTTTTTCAGGTTTTAATAAGCGACATATATGAAGAATTTTTTTTAGAAGCAAAAAATCAAAAAGATTAAGTGTAGATTACGTACAGGAAATTAATTTATTTTATTTAAAAATTCAAATTTTATTCCGCACTTTGAAGTTACTAAAACTGTACAACAAAATTCAGCGAACTTACATGCAATTTACCTAAAAATCCATAAGACCCCGACCTAGATTACTTTATCGAAACATCACATGTAGAACAAAGAGACCAAGCAATGTTAAATACAAACGAATAGTACACCTTTAAACGGGGATACATCAAGCCTTGACTCAGTTAACAACACGTTCATTTTGGGGTTGAAATGATCGTTAAACTTAAACAAGTCTATAATTTTCGGGTATCTATATACAAATGAATACTGTAAAATTGTAGAACATGGGTGAACCCAACATTATAAGCAACATTGGGTTATAATAATATATCATCAATACAAATCGACATCTACTTCAGAGATATTAAGATATTAACGTCAAAAGGTGGAGTTTATTTATTACCTTAAGAACAAAATCTAGTACTAGATTAACATTCAATACCAGGGTTAAGCAAAATTTGTTTTTTATTAAAAAAGATAAAAAATCATTTATTTAAATTTGAGAAACCAAAAATTACGAATTTTTGATTTTTTTTGTTGACATTAAACCAAAAGAAAACAATAAAAAAAATTTACGAAATTCAATTTCTACAGCACCCAAAAGTTCAAATAGAACCACCTTAAACAAAAACGTGAAATTGCCCAATGCCTGCGATGCCAAAGATACGGACACACAAAAAGCTATTGTACACGACAGCCGCGATGTGTAAAATGCGGTAATAATCATCTAACAGCCCAATGCACTAAAACCAGCGACACAGAAGCCACCTGTGTGTTGTGTAAAGGTAAACATCCAGCTAATTATAAAGGTTGCACTGTGTACAAAGAACTACAAAATAGAAAATTTCCACCCCTTAGACCAAAACAAACCGAAAGCGCAGCAAAATTAACAGAACCAACTGCATCATCGTCATCATCCAATCAACACGTTAGACCAGGAATTTCATCCGCCCAAATCGCAAGAGACAAAAATTATCAAGTACAGCAAACTAATGATTTGCAGCCAAATATTGTTATCCCCCCACATAACAACAACGTCCTAGAACAAATGTTAGGCAAATTGATGGAGCGCATGGATACCATGCTTAATCTTCTTATGGCCCTAATTTCCAAGATGCCATAATGGCCCACCTGCTAAAAATTGGAATCTGGAATGCCAATGGAATGTCGCAACACAGCGAAGAAATTAAATTATTTATTCTTAATCACGATTTAGATATTTTCTAATTTCAGAGACCCATTTTACAAAAAGAAACTATTTCAAAATGCCCAATTACACTGTTTATGACACTAAAAATCCAGATAGAACTGCACACGGAGGAACAGCTCTTATAATTAGGAACACTATTAAACTATGAACTAATAAAATATAATAAAGAACACATTCAAGCCACTAGTGTAATGTGTAATGATCGAAGACTGGAGAGGTCCGATAGCTATCTCGACAATATATTGCCCACCCAAACATACCATAAAACAAGAACAATTTGAAGAGTTTTTTCACACACTTGGCACACGTTTTATAGCTGGCGGAGATTACAACGCCAAACATCAACAATGGGGCTCGAGGTTAGCTACACCCAAAGGCAGAAACAAATGAAGTCAGATGTCATATTTTCGTTTATTGTAACAAGTCTATTGTCCCTATTGTAATGGGATTTTGCTCCAAATTATTTAAATTTTTTTCTTCCAAATCTACAGTTTTATCCAAAAAAATTAAATAATTTGGAGAAAAATCCCAGAGTTCCTATTCAATGAATAAAAAATTAAAGTTCATTTTTACGAATTTAGTAATGTGACAAGTAACAGACTTTTAGTTTGTTGATTGGTAGTAATGGAAACAACATAAACTACAATGACCGACCTACCTGATTTATAGTTGTTAATGTTAAAACCGTTTTTTTTTCAAATTTGACAATTAATGTAGAAGTAAAATACCATGTGTGATATCTCAATGGATTCAGAAAAATAATCTAGCAAAAATTTGTGACCACCATCCGATTCGGCTTAAAAAGTTGCTTCAGCAATGTCTTTACACATTTAAAATATTTCAAATTCCAAAGGAGTTGTAGACGATTTTCAAAAATCGTATTTTCCAGTTTTTCCTAATTTTCTCGGATACCGTTTGAGATATTTCCAATTTCTCTTTGGATTATCAATGAGCATCGAATTTAGCAACTTTGCCAAATTTAAATCTACACTATTATAAAAAGCAAGATCCCCATATTTAAATTCGAGTTTCAATCACCCTGTATACATACATATACAGGGTGTAGACTCGGATCACGCAACATAGCAATTTCAATGGTAAAATTTTAAGTCGTATTCTTGCTCCCCTAATTATTTTATAAAAAAAGTGCAAATAAGTTTTTTGTAGAGAAAAAAAATCTGTATCCGTAAATGTACTCAATATTACTTTTTCGTTTTCCAATAACTATAAATTAAGCAATTATTACAAAACGCGTTTTGACAAAAATCTGTACTGCCTTGGAATTATGCTATGACAACTGCCCAGCCTAATGTCACTTATACTGTCACTTTTACGCGAAATTCATTCTTAAAACATTTATATTTTATCAAGCATTTATTTTACACAGTTAGTTATGTTTTCATTCCAAGATACAACAAAAATGATTATTATTTGTAGAGAAAAACTCTACAAAAAACGTATTTGCACTTTTTTTCTAAAATAATTAGGGGAGCAAGAATACGACTTTTAAAATTTTACCATTGAAATTGCTATGTTGCGTGATCCGAGTCTACACCCTGTATAATACTTCTATATGTATACAGGGTGCCCATTTTTCTAACCTGTTGTATGGGCAACTCCGTTAATATTGGAGATACAGAAACGTTTAAATTAGCTAATTTGTGCAGAATTTAAAGGGAAATCTGATGCCATTTTCAAATTTGACCTACGTCATTAACTTTTTGAAATATTTTGAAAAAACTGAAAAAGGTCGATTTTTTCAAACTTAAATATATCCGTAAGCATATGAGCTAGAACAAAAATAAAAATTGGCTTTTATAGATCTTTTTGCGTAGATTTTGAATATGTTAACGGAATTTTCATAGCACTCTCGATATCCGAGTTATAGCACAAACTTGCATTTTTTTAAATGGAAGTCATAGTTGGCTGTGGCCTTATTAAAAAGGTTATTTTTTTCTCGTTTCAATGATATAAGGTTTGTTATGCTTTAGTCTTGTAGTTTTTCTTTAAATAAGCAAAAATCATTTTACATGTTCACTGCCTACTAATAAATGGGAGTTATTCCGTGTTGATGTTCTTTCTTTTTTCGATGTGACATTTAAGAGTTGCCTCTTATTGTTAGTGTAGCAGTTATTAGCCAGTTACAAATTTTAAAAACAAAACCTCAGAGTTTGTCAAATAAAATTTATTGTTTGTTATACGTATAAATATCTCTCTCGTTTCGATCAAAATTTTTGTTTGAGTTTATTATAAATTTCAAAAACAATGTTTTCTAATGAAGAAATGTTATTAGGCTTTTTGGTATACACCTTATCTTTAAGCGTACCCCACAAAAAAAAAATCAAGTGGTGTTAAATCCGGTGATTTTGCCGGCCATCTCACAGGGTCATTATTGTCAATACATCTAGGAAAACGATTAGACAGAGAATCAGCCACAGTTCTTGAATTGTGCGCAGGAGCACCGTCATGTTAAAAATAATTAAGATTTTGCAATAAATTCTACGGTAGGTACTTCATCTAATATGATGTCCAGTTCATTTTGCAAAAATTACAAATACCGATCACCATTTAAATTGTCATTGTAAAAGTATGGACCAATTATTTTTGTACTAAGGATACCGCACCAAACATTTATCGAAAACATATTTTGATCTCGTCTTTCAATAGTACGGCGAGGATTATTTTGAGACCAGTAAATATAATGGTGTCTGTTGAATATCCCATTATTTGTGAATTTGGCTTCATCAATAAATAAAATTGTGTGAGTAAAATTTGGGTTAGTATTTGTTTCTTCTAAAAACTATCTTTCGTAATTTAATCTTCTTTGTAAATCATTAGGATACAAAGTATTGCCAATATGATATGGCTATTATGGGTATTATATGGCTTAAATTGATTGTTTTAAAATCAGTCGAGCCTTTTCAGTTGACACCACATTCAAGGGACAACTCCCGGGTAGATGATGTTGGTTTATAATTTACTTATGCCAGGACTCTCTTCATCTTCTTGTTTAATTTAATTTTCAAACCTTTGGATTTTGTAAATGACCCGTATTTTTTTAAATTGGTTTCTAATAACGAAAATAATTTCTTTCTTGGTTGCCTCCTTTCCATAAATCTTTGCAAATACATTTCACTTGAATTTCTACTATTTCTATTACAAGCGGAGTAACAGAAAGGCATGTCGTTTTTTTCTTCATTAGAAAACATTGTTTTTGAAATTTACAATAACTCAATCAAACATTTTGATCAACACGAGAAAGAGATTTATACGTATAACAAACAATAAATTTTATTTGACACACTCTGAGGTTTTGTTTTTAAAATTTGTAACTGGCTAATAACTGCTACACTAACGATAAGAGGCAACTCTTAAATGTCACATCGAAAAAAAAGAACATTAACACGGGATAACTATTAGTAGGCTGTGAACATGTAAAATGATTTTTGCTTATTTAAAGAAAAACTACAAGAGTATATCATAACAAACCTTATATCATTGAAACGAGAAAAAAATAACCTTTTTAATAAGACCACAGCCAACTATGACATCCATTTAAAAAAATGCAAGTTTTTGCTATAACTCGGATATCGAGAGTGCTATGAAAATTCCGTTAACATATTCAAAATCTACGTAAAAAGATCTATAAAAGCCAATTTTGATTTTTGTTCTAGCTCATATGCTTACGAATATATTTAAGTTTGAAAAAATCGACCTTTTTCAGTTTTTTCAAAATATTTCAAAAAGTTGATGACGTAGGTCAAATTTGAAAATGGCATCAGATTTCCCTTTAAATTCTGCACAAATTTGCTAATTTAAACGTTTCTGTATCTCTAATATTAACGGAGTTACCCATACAACAGGTTAGAAAAATGGGCACCCTGTATACATATATCATTTTAGTAATGGAAATCACAAAACTTTATCCAAAATTTTAAATTATAAGGCAGTGCCGTCATTTTTAAACATTGGATGCGTGTCAGTAATGAGTTTAACAAAACCATTTATCTTAAATTGCATGGAACAGCTTCACAACCTTATTCTCAAGAAAAAATTAAACTCGGCCCGTAAATTAGTCAAAATTGCATTATTCAATATTAGTTTAAATGACGTCTGCATCCGATGCAGCGGGTGCACTTTATGGGCCATAATTAGGGGTTGACCTAGATATTAGCGATCATTTTGTCTCGGGCTCATGCGAAACGTGAATTTTAAATTGCATGTTGAGTTAATCCAATGTAGACAGACTCCTATATGTTTCAAGTAAGTTATACGAGGGTCACGCTAAACTTATTGTGAGTTTTTTAGTATTTGACTTAACGTATGGTCAAATTGGTATCCCAGTAATACACTAAACCATTTTCACTTTCCGCTTAAAAGCTTTCAAAAACAATATTCTTCTGAAATATTTGCGCAATAATCATGAAAGGCAGAATCAGTCTTCTTTATATACAGTGCTGCGCGAAAGTGAAACAGACAAACATCTAAAACACTGTTAACCCTCATAATACCATGGGGTCACTGGAGACCCAACAAGCTTTTAAGAGCTATACAGGGTGTTTCCGAACGATGTAGCATAATTTCTACTGGTGAAACTACATTGAAAAATAGGCCGATTTAGTCCATCATGCCTTTTAAAAAGTTGCATTGTTGCTAAGCTACAGCCCCATGAAGAGGGGATGAAAAATTGTTTTTTTTAAATTGATAAATCAAGAACGCTTTGACCTACAACATTTTATATTTGGCACGTATTCTACAATAGGCAAGCGTGTTCGTATGCATAGTTTTGAGTAAAATCGATAATAGCAGAGAAAAACCCGCTGTTTTTTTTTGTCGGTCGTAATTTCAATTTTTTATTGTAACTCTCGGATAGGTAGGTCTAAAATGTACATTTTTAGTAACTTAAAGTTTTTCGATAGGAACAATCGTTTTGGAGAAAAACTCGATATTATTAAAATACGAGGGGAGTCCGATATTAAAGGTACAGGTGGCTGTGAAACAAACACCGCAAGCGAAACATTGCCGTCATATGCATGTCTAGACAGGTTGAAGTGTGGTAGTAGAGTCTGGAGCATTGTTGTGTGTAAGACTCAATTTAGTAGCTTAACTTTGCTCCTCTCAAGAATCAAATGCCTTTGCCTTAGAAGAGTTAATGTCAGTAAGTGAATATGATGCGGATTGTGATTTTGAATAGGGGTAACCTGGTATGAAAGTAAAATTTTTTTGGGTTTATTTAATTTTTCATAGAGTGTAACAAATTTTTTTAATTTATTTAATAAAGAGTTAATTAAAAATCAAAAACTTTCAATGTAAATAAAACGTTAAAACTAATTATAACATAAAAAATTAAAAAACGGAAAATTAATTAATACATACAATCTTTTTCTTGTTAATTTTTATTCGTAGGGGAGACCGGGGATAAAAGTAACACGGGTAGGTTGTAACAGTGCCTATAGTTTCTTTAATTTTTGTTATATGTCGCCCTAATCGCTTTAGCAATGTTCATTTCCATCCACCTCCCTACCTACATTGCTAGTTTTCATTTTCATAAAGGCTAAGTTTTTGCCGAGGGGTAAACCGCTGTGGAAGTATGGTGTACAAAACTGTGTAAGTTAGCGGAAGTTAGTGGAAGTATCTGGAAGTTAGTGGAAGTATTTGGAAGTAAGTGGAAGTATTTGGAAGTAAGTGGAAGTATTTGGAAGTAAGTGGAAGTATTTGGAAGTTAGTGGAAGTATTTGGAAGTAAGTGGAAGTATTTGGAAGTTACTGGAGCAATTCATTCAAGGTCGTCTCATGTACGCATGCGTCTCCCCATTAAAAGTGACTGTCTACCCAAGTACCCAATACGAATCCATATGAAGCATGTTCTGCAACTAATATAAAGGATTATTTCTTGACTCGTGAAAAGTCCAAATTTGCTAACGTATTGATGGCACAACCACTTTGTGATACAGCGCCTGCGTTTTGCTTAGCCGCATTTGGAACAAATAATAAATTTAACTTTAAAGATATTATTCTTAGATGGAGTACTGCAAAACAATTAGCCAATGACTTTGTAATTATTAGTGTTTTAGGATTTTCTGCTGACAGAGGAAAAAAAAATTAAATTTATAAGTAAGATACAAGTATGGTGAGTGAGATGATGAAATTATTAAAACGACCGTAGAAAAAACCCTTATAGATGCATTGGATGGAACTGAAAATCTTGATATGTGTGTAGAAAACAATTCATGGTATGGACTCTCCGTAAATATGTCGTAGATAAAAAAGAAGAAGTTGAAATTGAGGAGCATACTATAAAAGTCCTGGAAGAAACTACATTTGTAAAAAACGTTAGCAACAAAAATGAGAATATAAACAATGACAATCATTTAAATGATTTCTTACTGGAATTATAATTAAAAAATCTACATTATGTTGGTTGTTAAATGAAAGTTTCGAAAGTCAGCAGGGATCGTTTAAAGAGATTTATTATAAATAATAACCAAAAATCAAAAGTTCAACAACTACCTGCAGACATCATGGCACATAGAAATGGCAAATCTATTGGCTACTGGTGTAGTTTTTCAGTTAAACCAAATACATTTTTTTATAAAAATAAATAAGTTACCACCGTAATTTACCAAAATTTTAAATTACGGTAATTTTAAATCACTGATTATAATAGCTTCGTTGAGTTTCTCTGCATTTTTGTAAAAATGCGATTCTTTCCGATGTGATGTATGATCTGTATTGCAACTTCACAACTCTGTACGTCTGATCTCTTAATAAAAATAATGAATATTTAATTTTATCTAATTGCACTTAATGTTAATTACTAAATTAGATTGTGTTAATTGTATCGACAATAAACGAATTGTTGACTTTCATTTATT
>OX393583.1:11680284-11746067 GCA_947652605.1 Elmis aenea | reverse complement strand
CAAATTCCAAATTTCAAAAATCGTATTTTCCAGTTTTTCCTAATTTTCTCGGATACCGATTGAGATATTTCCAATTTCTCTTTGGATTGTCAATGAGCATCAAATCTAGCAACTTTTCCAAATTTAAACCTATAGGTACTCTGCTATAATAATAAGCGAGATCCCCATGCTTAAACTCGGATTTCAATCACCCTGTATAGAATCCATTCCCTCTTTTACCTATAGGTAGTAAGGGTTTAGTTTTTCTTTTCGTATATTTAAAATTTTTTCCCAATAAAAGTCTTCCATTCTTTTCTATTCTTTGCTATGTTTTTGCCTCTCCCCACGTTTTCCTTTTTTTTTAAATCATTCAAAACTTATTTGACCGCTCGCTACATTGCTTCTAATTAAGAAGTTAAAGGTCGAAAACCGTTATGAAGTAAAATGCTGGATACAGCCCTTAGAGTGTGCGAAATATAATAGATTTAAGTTACATGGCAGTAGCATTTTTGTTTCGAATTTTGACCTTTGTTCTAAAGGAAAACCGAATACATAGTAATTAAGTGTTCGATCGAGACAAATAAGCAAGTTTAGAATGCATTCACCCTTTGTATAACGAGTTGGACAGACTACAGGAACATTGCCTGATGCAAGGTTACAGGTCATGGCGAATTTTAAATGCAGTCACCGGTATAAAAAGTCTGAATTAAACAGGAGTGTATCAAGAACGACAATATCAGTCATGATAACTCGCATTAGACGACTGCAAAAACCGACACCAGTGTTTTAAGCAGGGATGGAATAACGTTTTAAATCGTTACGTTATTGTATAACTTTATTTATTATTTGTTTTCGTTACATAACGTCATAAATAACATTATAAAAATGAATTGTTATATTATATAATGTTATATAACGTTACATAAATTATCATATACAGGGTGTTTCTTAAATAATGCGAAAAAATTCGGGAAATGATTCCTTATCGAAAATAAAATGGGGTCTTCCATCATCTTCCACCTTCACAGGGGGCTGAAAAGTGCAACCCCTGTTGATTTTTTAATCAGAACTTTTTGGTGAGTTGAAATTTTGCAATTTAAATATTGTTTTTTTGTTTGATTTACTTAGAACCTTTTTTTTTCTTTAGTTTTTCTCGTAAATCCTACAGTTTTAAGTAAAAAATTAAATGAGTGAATGATGTTTATGTTCATATGGCGTTTTAGCGTTGTCGCCGCGTAAACGTCAAAATGAATTACATCCGTCACTTCTACCCATATATCTACTTCTACCCAATATGAACATAAACAAACCATGGCAACCACCAAAATGAATCGTTTTATATTGGAATATTTGATGGTTCATGTTCATTCATATAATTTTTTACTCAAACACTGTGGGTTTAACGTGAAAAGTTAAAGAATAAAAAAAACTTCTAAATAAATCAAGTTTTCAAAAAAAATTGCTAGATTTCAACCCACTAAAAAGTTTTGGTAAAAAAACCAACAGGGGTCGCTCTTTTCAGCCCCCTGTGAAGGTGGGAGATGATTAAAAATATTACTAAGGGAAATCTTTAAATAAGCATAAAACATCTACCGAATATCATTCTCCTATGTGAAATGTGGATTTAGACCGGGTAGAAGCACGCAGGATCTAATTTTTACGTTAAGACAGTTAAGTGAAAAAACAATGGAACATTCAAAGATGGTGTATTTGTGCTTTATCGATTCTAAAGCCTTCGATAGTGCCAAGGGAAAAAATCTGGAAGATATTGAAACAAAGTAGAGTTCGAGAAGGATTATTAAACGCCATCAAGAGTTTATATAAGAGCAGTAGAAATTATGTGCGAACCCATAACAGCAGTTCCCAGGAATTTATAACAGTGGGAGTAAGACAAGGAGGCACATTAAGTCCACTGCTCTTTATAATTCTTATGGATAAAATAATTAAAGAATGTAAGCAAAACACAAAGAAAGCCTACTGGGGTTGGAATAAACTAAAACCAATATCCTTAACAGAATTAGCCTTTGCAGATGATGTGGTGTTATTAGCTAAAAGCGAAAAGGACTTGCAATTTAATCTAGACGTATGGGCAGATACATTAAGTATATATAATATGAATATTAATATAACAAAGACAAAGGTTATGGTTATAGCGAAAAATCATGAATCAGTTACAATAATGCTAGACCAAAAAAAGATAGAACAGGTAGCAAGTTTTAAATATTTAGGAACAATAATTGCAGAAAATGGTAAATTGGAGGAAGATCTGAATAACAGAATAGCGGCAGCGACGAAATTTTACTACGCCACTAATAAATGTTTGATAAGTAAGAAGGAAATATCAAAAGAAACGAAGACGCGAGTTTTTAATGCAGTGTACGTACAATCCTCACGTACAGTTCAGAAACTTGGACACTAACTCAAAAACAAAAGCAAAGAATACAGGTACAGGAAATGAGATTTCTGAGAAGAATAGAGGGATGTAGACTGATCGATAAAATCAGTAACGAAAAAATCCGAAATAACCTAGGAGTAACAGATATTATCAAAAGATGGAGACGAATCAATTAAGATGGCTGGGACATTTACTACGCATGCCAGAAAGTAGATACGCGAAAATATGATGGAAAATGCAGATAGAGGGAAAAAGAACTAGAGGATGGCCAAGAATAAAATGGGAAAAAGAAGTGAGGAAGAGATTAGAAGGAAAAGGAGTCAGCTGGAGAGATGTGCCACAATTAGCTAACGATAGGAAGGGGTGGAGAAAGATAATACAGTAAAAGAAAAGCATACCTCGACACCGAAAGGTACAAGAGGAAACGATTAAGAAGAAGAAGAAGAATTTGATCATTTCACCAAAATATACAGGGTGCCCCTGCCCATTTTTCTAATCTGTTATATGTGTAACTCCGTTAATATTAGAGATACAGAAACGTTTAAATTAGCAAATTTGTGCAGAATTTAAAGGGAAAACTGATGCCATTTTCAAATTTGATCTACGTCATCAACTTTTTAAAATATTTTGAAAAAACTGAAAAAGGTCGATTTTTTCAAACTTTAATAATTTCGTAACCATATGAGTTAGAACAAAAATAAAAGTTGGCATTTGTAGATATGTTTACGTAGATTTTAAATATGTTAACGAAATTTTCATAGCACTCTCGATTTCCGAGTTATAGCACAAACTTGAATTTTTTAAAATGGAAATCATAGTTGGCTGTGGCCTTATTAAAAAGGTTTTTTTTTAAATAAGCAAAAATAATTTTACATGTTCACGGCCTACTAATGCCAGCGAGCGTCGCAACGAATTATAATTCAATCGAACCTCTATGATCCATTGAATAAAAAGATATCTTTTAACCCTCGTCAGGCGATATAATTTTACAACGTAACAGGCGGTACAATTGTACCTTCATATATTTTGTAAGAATTCTTAGTAAATAAATTTTGTTTTATACGGCAAATGGATAATATTTAATATCTACACATTGTTTAAGTCGTTTTGTGATATTTTGCTCATTTCAACACTACTTAGATATTTTGTTTTGATTATATAACGGGCGCCTGCAAAAAGATGCTGAATATTTGCGTTCTTATCACAACATAAGTAGACCTTTTACACACATTCACTATTTAAAGAATCTGATTCTGAATATGAGAAAGAATCATATGTTGCATCTGATGACGAAAACTATGTACCATCAGCGGATGTTTCAGCTGAGGAAAAGTCAGACAACGAACAAGAAATGGTCATAGAGCAGGAAAAAGAATACGACAAGAAGAAAGTGTTGAGGATGAGCCTGTATCTCAAAGTGTGGATGACATTTGGACTGCTAAGGATGGAACTCAATAGCATAGTGATCCACTGCTAAGTGCACAAACAAGATCTCGTAACATCATACGCCAAAGAGGTGTGTGTGTACAGTGAGAAAAAACAAGAGATTTATGTCAAGAAACCTGCCAAAAAAGGCCTGTAAATTCGACCAATTTTGCCTAAAATCGTGATGCAACAATCTGTTCATATGTGACAAAGAAGTATAAATCAGTCGTGTTTTTGTCAACCATGCAAATGACGGGAGAAGTCGATGGGACACAAGCACCCAAGCCAGAAATGATAAACTATTATAACAATTCCAAAGGCGGAGTTGATGTTATGGACAAAATGTTAGGTGAGTACACTGTGTAACGAAGAACATTGCGTTGGCCTCTAGCATTTTTCTATAACATGTTTGTAGTAAGTAAGTAAGCTTTATTTAGTAACTGCTATTACATTGAAACATAATTAATAGTAATAGTAAATATAATAATAATAAATATAAAATGGAATAAAAATACAAATCTAAAAATCTTCTAAATTCTAAATGTCTAAAATAATAGTTTAATAGCGTTCTAATACGTACTCCTTAATTAATTTAATACCCTTCTTATAATTATTACATATTTTGATTTGATGCGGCATGTTATTAAATATTTTAAAACCTTGATAAAATAACGAACGCGCAGTTTGACTTTTAGTACATTTCTCTATAACGAAATCAAGCCTATTTCTAGTTTTATAACTGTGGATCTCATGGACTAATTTTAAATTTTGACGTCACTGGGTTAGCATCCCACATCATCTATAGAGAACACAACTCACGGCTCAGGGCCAACGATCAACGAAGAAAGTTCCTGAAAGATTTGGCCAATCAGTTATGTGCCTGCAATCGAAGCTCGTGGTACAAACCGGATGTCAATGAGAAACCATTTTCTTCGATGTGCAGTAGAAATGGCGCTTAGACGACGGATTGTGGTAGCACCAGAGGCAGCAGGTCCTCAAGTACCTCATGGTAGTCGCGGATCCTCACCTCTCGTTGGCAGTTGTTATGTGCCGAGAACCGAATCGGAAAACGTAAGACCAGGAAGTCCTGCGTATTTTGCGCGAAATCTGTTTGCGATGAACACTTAGTAACAAAGATGCACGTAGCATTACTTGTGAAGAAAATATATTAAAAAATGTTCTAAAATTTTCTTTTATAAATAATTGTAAATCAACTATTTCTTACTATTTTTAAAAGTAAAATACTATAAAAAATATATTTTTCCCCCATAATTTCATACAAAATATATGAAGGTACAATTGTGCCGCCTGTTATAGATGGAAAAAGAATTTGATCCCTTATCTCGGAAGAGGGGAAATATTTTTCTGAAATTTAGCTCATCTTATAATCTAGATCAAAAATGTAGAGATGTCACAAAATTTTAGCTCTCTACGGTTTCCAGAAAAAAAGTTATTGTAATTTAAAAACTAAAAAGTTACAATTGTACCTATGCCGCCTGACAACGGTTAATTCAATGCTTTGATCAACAAAAAGATTCTCCTCCAGAGAAAAAAAAAACGTTCAAATTGGTGTTCCAAAACTAATAAGCGAGTAAAACTCGTATAGGGGAGGTGTCGATTTACTCGACAAGCAAATAACTTTATACAGAACAGGGACTAAAAACGAAAAAAAATCCGTTCGTTTCTGTTCGGAACGAAAACGAAATATATCGTTTTCGTTCTTTTCGTTCTAACCGAATAAATTCTTTTTTCGTTTTCGTGAACCGATATAATAACGGTTAAAACCGGTCTTACAATATTTTTTTGTCGTCAAAAAATCAATTTTTTTCTAGTCAACACAACCCTCTATAAATACGATAACAATATTTGCGTATCAACTAAAATATAAACGATGACGATGGGGTTTGATGCTCACGGACAGGATATTTTAGACTGGCGAACCATCGCCATATTAAATTTACCAAATCGTTAAACACATTAACATTTAACCATTTTATTAAGTTTAACACCCGTAAGGTGCAAAAACACAACGTGATTAGGTTAAATTAGACACACGATCTTTATCTAAAAATATAAAAATATAGCAAGTGCTGTTTTAAATTTGTTTTAGTACTAAAAATCTATGCATTTGAATTAAATAAGATCCCGCTGTAATTATTTAAAAAGACAAAAGAATGAATTCAAGTGGATAATTTACTAAATGTTATAAATAAAAAAGATATTTAAAAAAAACTTATATTAACTTGAAATTAACTTTATAGTTTGTACATACCATACAATATACATTTTCACATTCCGTTAAATCTTACTAGCAACAAACACATCTTCCAATAAATCTTCTTTTACATTAGTCCTTTTCGAAGTAAGAATAAATTTTACTTTTATTAACTCTAAACACAAATAAAACATACACATTGATAATATATATTCAATCAAGTGTATATTCTATATTGATGATCTAAAAAACAAATTAGAAATAGAGAATATATGTACCGTTAATTGTGTAAGGTAAATTCGCGTTTGTGTTTAACAAATAAAATTGAAATAGCGACAAAACCGGTTAAAACCGGTTAAAACCGGTTTTGGAAAATATTTATTTCGTTTTCGTTCTTGAACGAAAAATAATAATTTCGGTTTCGGTTTCGTTTTCGTTCTTAAAAAAATTTCGGTTAATTTCGTTTAACGTTTTCGTTTTCGTTCCGTTCTCAGTCCCTGATACAGAATAAGGATAAGATCAAAGTAATGGTGGTGATAATTATTTACACAAATGTTAGATATAGCTGTGGTAAATACGAGTCTCTATCAACTCGTCTGCCTAGAGAAAAATGTTCTCCTATTGGACGTTAGAAGAAAAATTACTCTAGCTTATTTATCAAAATGTTCAACATCTCGTGAAAGGACAGGTAAAAAAAAAAAAATACCAGAAGAAAGCCTCAGCTTGAGTGTAAGATTTGATCCTAGCAACCATCTAATAATACCTATAAAAACCCAAAGGCGATGTGCAGCATGCGAAAAAAAAACAACAAGGATTTGCAGTAGATGTGATGTACCTTTCTACCTTTACATGACGATTGTTTTGCCCCATTTTATACCAAATTATGAATAAAACTTTGTGTATAATAATAATAATAATAATAATAATAATCTTTATTTGTTCTGAATATCCCAAAAAAGGTGTAGAACTTGTCACAATAATAATTTACGTACATTACAAATAATATACATAGTTAATAAAAACACAGAAAAATGATATTTAAATATAACATTTTATAAAGTCAGCATCATTTAAATATTCGCTTACTCCATAGTAAGCTTTAGAAATCAGAACTTTTCTTAATTTCTTCTTCAATTCGCGGGTGGGAAGATTTATTGTACTCTCAGGTGATGTGTTAAATTTATTATATATAGCAATAATTGTGGAGGCTACATTTTTTTGAAGATAGGTATATTTGAAACAATCGGGTTTTAGGTTTTTTTTTATGTCGCGTATTGGCTGCATGATTTCTTATATTCTCTTCGAACAGATCTACATTATTTTTTACGAACAGGATGGCTTCGAGAATAAATAGACCATAAAAGGTTAATATTTCACGAAAAGTTTCTTTACAGTGATCTCGGTAGTTTAGTCCACAAATAGTTCTTATACATCGCTTTTGTATAATAAAGAGGCGTTCAGAGTCACTAGCGTTACCCCAAAAAATTACAGCATAGAGCAACCAAGATTCAACAGATGCCTGATATGCAGTTTTGGCCGCGTTTGTACTGACCAATTCTTTTATGTTTTTTAGTGCGAAAGGATACCGTGACAGGCTTTGTGACAGGCGTTCGATTAGGTATGACCAGTCCAGTCTAGAGTCTACCTAAACCAAGAAATTATATTTTATTAACCACATTTATAGTTGTGGAATTGTTTTTCAGTTTTAAGTCGGGGGTTAATTTACTTTGTGAAAATTTTATTACTTGAGTTTTATTGACATTTACATCACTGCCTGCAGGTGACACTGGAAATCAGGGACTAAAAACGAAAAAAATTCCGTTCGTTTCTGTTCGGAACGAAAACAAAATATATAGTTTTCGTTCTTTTCGTTCTAACCGAAAAATTTCTTTTTTTGTTTTCGTGAACCGAAATAATAACGGTTAAAACCGGTTTTACAATTTTTTTTTGTCGTCAAAAAATCAATTTTTTTTTCTAGTCACCACAATCCTCTATAAATACGAAAAGAATATTTAAGTCTCAACTAAAATATAAACGATGACGATGGGGTTTGATGCTCACGGACAGCATATTTTAGACTGGAGAACCATCGCCATATTAAATTTAACAAATCACTAAACACATTAACATTTAACAATTTTATTAAGTTTAACACCCGTAAGGTGCAAAAACACATCGTGATTAGGTTAAATTAGACACACGATCTTTATCTAAAAATATGAAAATATAGCAAGTGCTATTTTAAATTTGTTTTAGTACTAAAAATGCATGAATTTGAATTAAATAAGATCCTCCTGTAATTATTTAAAAAGACAAAAGTATGAATTCAAGTGGATAATTTACTAAATGTTATACATAAAAAAGATATTAAAAAAAACTTATATTAACTTGAAATATACTTTAACTTTATAGTTTGTACATACTACATACCATACAATATACATTTTCACATTCCGTTAAATTTTACTAGCAACACATCTTCCAATAAATCTTCTTTTACATTAGCCCTTTTCGAAGTAAGAATAAATTTTACTATTATTATGTCTAAACGCAAATAAAACATACACATTGATAATATACAGGGTGTTTCATAATTGAATGCTGATCCTTAGGGGTATCATTCCTTGGATGATTTTAAGAAAAAAAGTTTATATCAATGTAGGTCCGCAACTGCCGTATTTTTGAGATACAGGGTGTTAAAAGTTTACTCGAAAACCATTCGTCGGACAAGAAAAGTCAAGAGGCAATTTTTACTAAGAGATAAAGTAAAATTATAAAAATGACATTTATTTTGAAAAAAAAAACAGTGGCATATCAGTTTTTTCATTAAAAATATTCAAGGACATGTTAGTACGGACGCCATTGGTTGAAATAGAACAATTTTTTTTTCTGAAAAAAATGTGTTTTTATGCCTAGTTAGCACCTACTAAAATTCAAAAAAATATCTAAAGCGGTATCAAAGATATTACGAAAAAAACGATATTTTTTCAACTTTTAACACCCTGTATCTCAAAAATACGGCGGTTGCGGACCTACATTGATATGAACTTTTTTTTTTAAAACCATCCAAGGAATAACACCCCCAAGTATCAGCATTCAATTATGAAACACCCTATATTATCCAATCAAGTGTATATTCTATATTGATGATCTAAAAAAATATTAGAAATAGAGAATATATGTACCGTTAATTGTGTTACACGAAATTGCAAGTATAAACAATAAAGTTGTTAATACATATTCACGTAAATATATGAACAAAAGTGAAGCTCACTTATTTCAAGTGAGATGTTTTACTGCCTCGTGAAGTCTCCCCAGCACAGAAGGTAAATTTCCGTTTGTGTTTAACAAATAAAATTGAAATAGCGAAAAAACCGGTTAAAACCGGTTTTGGAAAATATTTATTTCGTTTTCGTTCTTGAACGAAAAATAATAATTTCGTTTTCGGTTTCGTTTTCGTTCTTAAAAAAATTTCGGTTAATTTCGTTTAACGTTTTCGTTTTCGTTCCGTTCTCAGTCCCTGCTTATACATCGCTTTTGTATAATGAAGAGGCGTTCTGAGTCACTAGCGTTACCCCAAAAAATTACAGCATAGCGTAACCTAGATTCGACATATGCATGATATGCAGTTTTGGCCGCGTTTGCATTGACCAATTTTTTTAGGTTTTTTAGTGCAAAAGGGTACCGTGACAGGCTTTGTGACAGGCGTTCGATGTGGTATGACCAGTCCAGTCTAGAGTCAATACATAAACCAAGAAAAGATATTTTATTAACAACATTTATACTTGTGGAATTATTTTGAAATTTTAAGTCGGAGTTTATTTTACTTTGTGAAAATTTTATAACTTGCGTTTTATTGACGTTTAAGGTTGGGTTATTTAACGTAAACCAATGTTGGAGTTGGCCTAAACAGTCAAAGAGTTTTTGTTCAGAGTTTTTGGAATCTGAGTCACTAATAATGGCAGATGTGTCATATATTACTTAACTTGTTTCTGTTATATTAAAAATAAGTAATATCACACATTGCGCCATTGTCCCAAACATGGGACGCCCCATAAATTCATAAATAAAAACAAAAAAGTTTTTTTTAAGTTGTGTTTTTCTATCATAAATTAACCAATTTGTACAAAAAAAACTAACAATTTTTTAAAAATAGAATTGCCGCGCTTAATGGGTTAACCATTAGATTAATTTAATTTATACTTTCTTGAGGTACTTTTTTATGTGAAACATAACTATTATGTTAGACTTTTCTTATCACATTCTGTTTATGAGATATTACCCCTAAATTCTGTTTTTTCTTTGGGCCGTCAAGTTTACTTTGGAGTAGTTAAACCTGTTAAAAAGTTATGAATAATATACAAAATAATTTTTTGTACGAAGTTTTTGTAGAAGTACGATCCTGCGTGTGGCATAAACTGTGCATGACATAAAAAATTCAATGCCTGTGCATGTTGACAAGTCGGAATAACCATGAGAAACTCGTAAAACTGCATTTCTAAAAATATGCCGGCCTTGGCTAGGTTAGTGCATCCAAAAACTTCTTTACTACCCGTGATAACCACGGAACTTTCTGGAACAAAATGCACAAACACATGTCCAACATGTTTATGGATTCGTAAGCGCACAACTCGGAGGGAATGTAATAAAACCGCGATGATTTATGACGACCTGTGTGTATTTACCTAGAGCTTGTTGGTTGGGTTTATTGCTTGATTCTTTTAATGATGAACACTAGAGCGCTCGTAAATTTTAAAAGTGATGTTTAGTTTAAAACTAAAATAAAAATTTATGTTTAAGACATAAGAGTCTTCCAGAGATTATTATACAGGGTGTTCCACATTCGAGGGTCAAAAAGGGGATATCTCTTATCAAGAGCTATTAGGTCAGTTAAATTAAGACACAAAGTAGCGGTACTCGGTGCTAAATTTAAATCTGAAAGGACAAGTACCATGGCCCTCTTAGTTCATAATGGTTTGGTGAAAATTGCTCGAAAACAATGGGCGTTTACACTAATTTTTAATTTCTTCAGAATTTGATAGATTTGGTGTTCAGAATATCATATGTGAAGTTAAAATTGTTTAAATCAACTTCGTTTATTTATTATTAACGATTAAAGTTTTCCCGCGGCAAGTTGCGCCGTAAACGGCTTGAACGATGCGCACGAGAAATGACGTCACAATCCGTACGTACTCCTCGATGAGGCAAATCACACGTGTGTGCTTGTTGTAAATATAACGCAACCATGTCGTCGTACAGAAGAAAGTGGTGTTTTGTGCCTGAATGTAAGACCACTTCTACAAAAAACCCAGAAAAATTGTTTTTTGCTGTTCCGGATAATTCCACCAAAAGAAAAAAATGGTTTGATGCAGCAAGACGTTGTATTTCCGACGTAAGCGAAAAAACTAAATTATATTGTTGCGAAGACCATTTAAAATTTGAATAAACTAAAAAAATATTAAATAGTATTTATGCAAAAAAAATACACTAAAGTGAAAAACATTTATCATTAAGCATTATCATTAGCATTAAGCATTATCATTAGCATTAAGCATTAATCATATGGCAATAATATGTAATATGAAGTAGCCTATTACTTTCCAACAAAAAAATCTGCAGTTTTAAACAATACCTATTTGAAGTATGCTATTTGGTGCATGTTTATGTTTGATTAAAAATGCTGATTAGTCTTAAAGCACTGTTGCTTCGTTTATGAAATTTGTATTATATTTATACTGAACTAACAGTGCTTGTTTTACAAAAAGCCATATACCTTTTTTATATGATCTAAGCATAAAACTGAACATTCAAAACTTATAAGTGTAAATTAATATAGTAGAATCATTGAATTGAACATTATCTACTATTAAATAAACGAAAAGTTGCTGGTTTTCAAACAGGTTTATTCGTTGCAAATTCTTTTTTTAAAAAAGATCCGAAAAATTATATATATAATTTTTAGCCCTGAGGATGCCGATACAATAACATCGGCGAAACATGTCAGATCTTTTTTAAAAAAAGAATTTGCAACGAATAAACCTGTTTGAAAACCAGCAACTTTTCGTTTATTTAACCTATAATCAAACAATAGGAGAAACCAACTTTATCAATTATCTACTATTATATATAGCCCATATTTTATTTACCTCGAATTTAAGATTAATTTTGTAAGTTTTTTAGATATAGCTATGACTAAAAGAGTAGTAGATACATTTTTTTAATGTTTACAATCACCTATTATTAAACAATAGACTGAAACATACTTTTTGTTTATATTTTCACCTGTTAAATGACCTTAGTAATATCGAATTATTTCTACAAAATAATTAATTTACTTACACAGTTGCTTTGTTTTATAATGAAATATACACTAAACTAACAACTAGTTAAAACTTCTCGCAATACTGTATACGTAAAGAATATTTGAACACAAATATGCCTGGTCCAGGAATGTCATATTTGTTTATGTTAAAAACACTTAAGATATTTTGTGAAGCCACCCTGAGGGGTCTCGGGAATGGCTTGAGATCATTCTTTTGCTAATACTGTTAAAAGGCAGTACTGTTTGTATTTTATTCATTATAATAAATTGTAATTGTTGTTCGATTACGTTTATTATTTACAATCGACGGCCAAAGTACGCCCCTGCGGCGTCTTCGTCGCGCGCTTCGCGCCTAACATAATAATAATAATAATCTTTATTTGTTCTGAATATCCCAAAAAAAAGGTGTAGAACTTGTCACAATAATAATTTACGTACATTGCAATAATATACATAGTTAATAAAAGAAAAAACATATTATATTAAAATATATAACAACTTGTCATTATGCGATGCATAGGAACTAGTCCGCTGCACATGGACTGTGCGGATAGTGACGTCACGGCCAATCACAGCGCGTTTCAGAATTTGAAATATAAAGGGCATTTTAAAAATTTATTTCTCGGAACTGGACGATTTTTTTTTAATTTTTGGTGGTTGAGAATAAACTTTATAGATCAGATTATCATTTAAAAAATATTTTATCAAGTTTTATTTTTTTGTGTAAACGCCCATTGCTCCAGAAATTGTTCCTCGAAAGCCTAGTTGCTCGAATAACAATTTTTCACCTAAAACTGATATTTTCCGAGATATCGCGATTTTATTGTTAATTATTAACGTAATATTTTCAAGTAGGCTATGAAGGTAGACAGGACCTGGTGAAAACAAAACAATGTTAGAATGTAAACAATTATTGTAGTTGTCAAATAACAGTTTAATTGTTTGTCGTTTTTACATAAAATGGTTTGTTTAAGTGAAAGAGAGCGAATAGAAATTTTGATGATGATTGGTTTCGGCGATAAGCGAAGAAGGTACTATGAAGTATGTAATTTATTTAATAATTTACATCCTGATCGCCAGCCAATAACGCGTTCCTTGGTTGCCAAAACCTTACGACGATATGATGTAAATGGAAACGTTCGCAATTTACCAAAAAGTGGTCGACCAAAACTTGCAACCAACGAAAATAAAGCACAAGATATTGCTGTCACGTTAGAAGAAATCCCACAAACATCCACAAAAGAACTAGCGCGTGTTCATGGTATTAGTCGACGCTCAGTGTGTAGAATATTAAAAGAAAAAAAAATACCATCCCTATAAAATTCGTCTTGTGCAAGAACTTTCGGATGACGATTTCGACCGAACATTACAGTTTTGTGAACTTACCATGGACATCTGCGATCGTGATCCTAACTTCATAAGCAATGTGGTGTTTTCTGATGAAGCGACTTTTTGTTTAGATGGAACAGTTAATCGACGTAATTGCCGCTACTGGTCGCAAACTAATCCTCATTGGATTCAGCAAGCTCACACCCAGCATCCACAAAAGCTTAATGTGTGGGCGGTAATTCATAGAAATCGCGTAATTGGTCCGTTTTTTCTGAATGGCACTCGTACAGGTGAAAAATATTTGGAACTGCTAAATAATGAAATTATTCTTGCACTAGAGGAAAACGGTCAATTACCAGATAATATCTTGTTTCAACAAGATGGAGCACCTCCCCATTTCGCAGGAGACGTGAGAGAATTTTTAAATAGAGTATTTCCTAATCGATGGATCGGGCGCAGAGGTCACATTGAGTGGCCTCCTCGGTCACCGGACCTAACTCCATTAGATTTCTTTCTTTGGGGACATTTAAAATCTAGTTTATTCACACCCACTTGGCGATTTAGGCGAACTGAGAAACCAAAGACCAGAAGAACTTGAAAGAATCTCGCCAGATGTCATTTTAAACATTCTTACGGAATTTCGGCATAGGTTAGCCTACTGCCAAGAAATAAATGGTGGTCATTTCGAGCATCGTATCCATTAAATTTTTGTACTCCCTATTTTGTTAATTTTTATAAATTCGCAATATTTTCTGTACTGCGTCCTCTTGCCCAAGAAGACCGAGAAGAAACCTTGAGCGCTTCGTATCAGACGACATTTGCAAAAATAACCCGGTCCTTATCAGGGCCAAAATATTTTTCATACAATTGAGTTTGATCGTTAACAAAGTCATAATAAAACCAATTGATAAAGTATTAGGTACGCGAGAAAAACGCTGATTAAAACAAATAATAACTGACCTGTCTTATGTTTTAATTTATAAAAAGGTTAGGGTTGGGTTCGTTTCCGGTTAAACCAAAAATCGTATTGTAAACACGCAAAAAATAGATTATAGGATTTAGTATTTGTCGTCACACTGGTCCAACAAAAAAATGCATAAATAATTTTAAAAAATCTTAATTTAAAAGCAGGGCATGAAACCGGTTTAAAAATCCGGTTAACCGTTATTTTTTGTCAGAAAAAGTCATTTTTAACCGAAACCGAAACCGTTACTTTTAAAGGCAAAAAAAACGGTAACCTTTAACCAAAATAATAAAAAACCGGTTTTTTTAACGTCTTTTGTTTTAATAAAAATTACGATGAAAAATACAAAATCTGTAGTAAATGCGATTAGTTTACCAAAAGTCATTACTGAACTCTTGATTGTACATTTATTATAAAATTATAAATAAATATAATATCTTTTCATACTTTGCATTCCTTATCTAAATAATTTTAAAAACCGGTTAATTTAACCGTTTTTTTCTAAACCGGTTTTTTACGAATAAAACCGGTTTTTCAACAAAAACCGTTATAAAAATAAAGTTCTCGATTTCGGTTAACCGTTAACCAAAATTTTTTTCGGTTTCGAGCCCTGTTTAAAAGTAAGAATGGTAAAATTCGTTAACAAAAATGTCAAAAATTTGTACGGAAAAGATAGATTTAAAACTTTCTTGTTGTTTTTCTGTCAATTGTTTAAAATAACACTGTCTACCTTCATAGCCTACTTGAAAATATTTCGTTGCCCTAATAATTAACAATAAAAACGCGATATCTCGGAAAATATCAGTTTTAGGTAAAAAACAGCCTTTATGTTTTTGAAAGAGAATTAAATTTTCTATAAGAATGAGTAAAAATATACAGGGTGTTGTATTTAAGAAAAATGAGTTATCGATGTTTAAAAAGTTGTACAAGTTTGAACAAGCGTAAAAAACGCCCTGTATAATATTTTTAAAATGTACGTTGTGCAAAGTGTTAGCTTATTGACAACATAAAATTAAAAAAAAAAAAATTGCTTGCCATTTCAAAGTTCTTAAATGTTGAAAATTTTTGAAAGTGCTGTATAGCTCAAAATTTTCATAAAAATGTGATTTTAACGAAAACGGTTGACTTTAGCCCCATACAACTCTATACATTTTTTAAAGTAAATTTAAAGAGAAATCCAAAAATATGAAAATATACAGGATGTTCCATTTAAAATTATAAAGTTTAGGTCCGTTTTCGGTTGAACCGGAAGTCGTATCGCAACTTCAATATTTTTATCGAATCCGGAATATACGATAACGGTCAGATACCAAATTTCATTAAAATATTTTGAATAGTGTTCTAGATATTTGTTTGTTTCCATACTTTTGCGCATCCCTGTATGTATACGCATCCACAAACATATTTACGAATCTACGTTAAAATGCCAACTACAAAATATTAAACAAAATAAGAATAATAGACAACGATCACAAAGTAAATGTTGTTTAATTTCGCCAAGCTCACTACCTTACAGCTACTCTAGTAGTGTTAGAAAGAAATTAAAAATCAATGAAAAAGGTAGCAAGAAGTAACTGATTATGATAATAATTATGTACTCGATTAAGAAATAAAAGCTCGGTTGTAAGACTCAAATTTCTTATTAATATTAAAATTATTAATTACTTGCACGTACTCCTAATGTAATCCTTTCAAAAATAGACAAGTAATTGGTTTAAAAACAAAAAAATATCGTAGTATTTTCGCCCACAACGTTAATCTATGTAAATACGTCGCCCTAAAGTAGTAATGACCTTGAAAGTCGGACCATGACCACGCACACTGCGCTAGACTTGGATCTATTAATTTAATTACAAACAAATTCATCGCTACGTATGATCCACAAGTAACAATTGGGACATTATTTCGGCAGATTACGCTTTTTCGGTATCTCGTTTATGTTAACAATTTACGCCTACATACGAACAGTCACAAATTGGCTATAATTTCAACCAAATCAGTTAGTAAAAAATGAGATTTAATAAGTGATGTCTGTTACAAAAAAAATCGCCAAAAGCTGTAGGTCATAACTGGAGTTCTATGGAAACACATCGTAGCAGTAGCAGTTAGCAGTGTTCTACCCTAAGTAAGATACGACGAAGACGAGTCATAACTAGGGATTCTGAGTCTCGACAATTTTTAAAGTCCCGGGACTCGAGACTTTTTTTTTATCAAAGTCCCGGGAATTCCCGGGACTTCGAGACCTTTGCGAATTTTATTTACATACTAAAAATTAGTGGTTTAACGGAAGATTTTATAAGGTGCAAGAAACATGATAATATATTCATGTACCTACTCAAAATTCATCGGCTATTTTCACTGTAAAAAATAAGTTTTCTTGACCGTGACATTGTTTCTGAAAGCATCCGCTACATATTTAAAATTGCTTCTTTGCACGTATCGTGATCGTAAATCGGTCGTGACAGTTGACAGAATTTTTTTTTTAAATTAAACCAAATTCACGGATTTTGTTTTTGAAGCATTTATTTTATAAACAAAGTATAGTAGTAGTAGTAGTATTATTATTTTTAATTAAGTCTACATTCTACAGTAAATAAAGTACATATATATTTCCAAGTTAATGCCTATTTTAAATAAATTTAACAATTTTCATTAAACTTTAAAACATAACAAGCATAAGTAAAATATATTTTTACTAATAAACTTAACAATTATCCTTTAGCTTTAAAGCAGACAAGAAATAAACATAAATTATTAAATATGGCAGGCAAAAAATTTAAATAAAGTTAAGTAAATACTGATTGTTAGTATAAACCAGGGGTGGCCAAGCTCCTTGATAGTCCCAGCCATTTTTCAAAATTTGAAATTTTTCGCGAGCCGCAATTAAATACGTATTTAAGAGGTATGCAAAAAAGGTATTAAATTTTTTTTTTTACAGAAATTATATTTATTGAAAACATATAAATAAAAGTACAAAATATGTGTATTGAATTTAAATATTAAAAATTAAACACATTTATTTTACTTCTCTTGATAATTCTTTAAAATTTGGTGAATAATTGGTGACAGCACTTCTCAGTAATTCTTCGAGATACTGGTTAGTTAATACTGGTCGGTCAAAATCGGTCTGGAGTCGGTCGATTACGGACGATTACGCCACTGTTTATGTTCGTTCGCGCAGTTTTCGATGAGTCATATCATTCTTAACTTGGACGGAAATGAAATTTGTTACAACGTTGCACTTAGTCTTTCATACTTGTTGTCAGTAATTTAAAAGACATTTTGGAACATACGGAACGAAAATAATTTTTTTAAATATAATAGCACAAAAATGAAAAGGGAACTCGGGTACATTTATCGAGAGCCACAAATAATCCTTCAAAGAGCCGCATGTGGCTCGCGAGCCGCAGGTTGGCCACCCCTGGTATAAACTATAAACATAAAAAATTATGAAACAAAATATTTTTGCTAAACTCCTGGCAGTAAAATTTGTTTAAAAATTAGAAGTATAAAAAATTAATTTCAGTGTTCTGTAACATTTAGTCTCGTCTCGAGTCTCGAACTAAATGTCCCGAGACTCGAGACTAAGAAAGTCCCGGGAATTCCCGGGAGTTACGTCTCGGGAAATTCCCGGGACAGAATCTCTAGTCATAACATCATCGCTTAAGCATCTTTATTAATTAATAATAACTACCGTATTCGGTATAAAAGAAAACAAGTAAGAAATCATAAGGACTTCATAATACTGAGCCAGTGCGGTACATCACAGTATGTATCTTTGGATGGTAAAATAAAAGCTTTATCTTTTAATAATATATTAAAACATTTGCAATATAACATTTTGCGTTGAACAATTCCATTAACTTTTTCGGACTTACCGTTATGTTACATCACTGAGGGCTTATTTGTAGATCTCTGAAAAAAAGAAATCGCACAGCTCTAAGGTGGATGACGCAGCTCAGTAAATCCACATTCTTAAATTGCAGCCTGAACAATGCGTGCCTTATAGACCTTGCAATTGTCGTTTAGAAGCAGATTTTTTTACCACCATAACGAAGACCGTTTTAATTTCCACGCTTCCTTTAAACTTTGGCTCGTCTTTAAATAAACCTCTCCATTGATTGTAGTGCCTTTTTCCATATATTCAATAATCAAAAATCCTTCGTTCCAAAAAATTATTGCCATTAGTTTTCCGCAGTGACGTAGGCAGGATGCTTCCATAGGGGGGGGGTTATTAAACGTAAAAGGAGCTGGGAACTTTTTTGAAGTCACCACTTTCTTTTTAAGTTTTTTAGCAACAGGATGTTTACGATGGTTTCATCATGGGGGGTTTAAGCATAAAATTCATAGTTCTCCGGCTCTATAACGACTTATTGAAGACCTATGGGGAGGTTCTGACCTCCCACCCTAACCCCCTGCCTACGCCACTGGTTTTCCGGCTGAAAACTGTGTTTTGACTTTTTTTGAAAAAGGCGAAACTTTGTGAACGTACTGCATAGATTTTTGTTTGGTAGGAGGATCCCAGTGATACACTTAAGTCTCATTCTAGATAACAATTGGTGAGAAAAGCTCTTATCAGCCAGTGAAGCGATAAAATCTTCTTGGGAAATTTCTTTCCTGACAAATTTTGACACCGGCGTAAGGAGTTTCAGAATCCAACGCGATGAGACTTTCTTCATACCTAAATCTTCGTACAAAACTTTCCAAATAGTTATTTCGGATACTCCAACACCCCTGGCAATAAAAGATAACTTTATCCGTCGATCTGATAGCACCTTATTTTTATTTTTTTTTACCATGTCTTCAGTTCCTGCGTCAACTGGTCGACCTGATTTTGGATCATCCTGTAGAATCTATGCTCGTCACAGGGGTTTAAACGCTATATTCACATGTAAGGATTTGCGCGTAAAACTGATCATTAAGGTTTGCAATCTATTTAAAAAAAACTTTAAATGACCTTTAACCTTACCCTTATTCATTTGCTCAGCAATAAAGGGTCAGGTTAAAGGTTGGTTAAGGTTTTTTTTTTAATGCAAAGGCCAAGTAGGCCATAGGTGTATAGTGGGTCTACAATCTATTGTAAATAGTTTACGCACAGACGCTTACTGGTGAACCAGCGTTTATATTAGGTAGGAGCAAAAGTATTTTCGTTTTTTTTTCTAGTCATCTTGGATACTAAACAATTGATAAAAGTTTGACAAGTTACATGTCAAATTAAAAAGCGCATCTTCTAGTTTAGTTTTTGTGTCAGTTAGTTTAATTGCTTGTGGTTTAAAGTTCTTTAAATGTCTGAAACAAATGTTGAAGTTCTTGCAATTTTACGTCACTACTGGAAATTGGGGCGAAGCGCCGCTGACGCCGCACGAACTATACGTGATGTGGAAGGTCAGGATACAATCTCAAATCGTACTGCACAAAATTGGTATATAAAATTCAAAAACGGCGGTAGCAGCCTTCAAAAACAATCTCGTTCTGGGCGGTCCTCCATGGTAGACCAGGGGGCCCTACTTCAAGCCGTCGAGGGATCGCCAGCAACAACTACTAAAAATTTATCGCACGAACTTGGGCCTTCGCGATGGACAATAGGTCGCCACCTACATAAGCTAGGTAAATCCAAAAAACGCTGTAGAAAAATACCCCATGATTTGTCACCAGAACAAGCAGAACGTCGGGTCAGTGTATGTAGAGAACTACTCAGCAACCCCCAAGACCATCGGTTCTTTCGCCGGATTGTGACCTGCGACGAAAAGTGGATCTACCTTCGTAATCCCAGTAGATCAAACCAGTGGTTAAGTAGAGGCCAACGTGGAGAACCTGTGGTAACGCGCGGAAGATTCGAAACCAAGGTTATGCTTTGCGTCTGGTGGAATTACGAAGGTGTGGTTCACTTTGAGTTGGTTCCTGATGGTCGAGCGATCAACACGCAACTTTACTGCGAGCAGCTTGATCGAGTGTACGCATCCTTACAACGAAAATACACTGCTTTGGTCAACCGACGACGAGTGCTGTTACAGCAAGACAACGCTAGACCGCATACGGCCCAAATGACCCTTCGGAAACTGGAGGATCTTGATGGAATAGAAGTGCTACCACACCCTGTATACAGTCCCGACCTAGCACCATCGGATTACCACATGTTCCGGTCAATGGTGCATTTCCTGACTGAGCGGGACTTTGCTAATGTTCAGAAAGTAGAAGAAGGGTGTCGCGAGTTCTTCGACTCTAAGTCCCAAGAATGGTACCGGAGGGGAATTGAAAACCTGTCAAAAAAATGGATTAAGACCATTCAATATAATGAACTATATTTTGATTTTTGATTTAATTTAGTTTGTTAAAAATATTAAAAATAAATATCATGTTAAAAAACGAAAATACTTTTGCTCCTACCTAATATACCGTTTGTACAAAAAGTAACGTAACGGTTCAAGATCTTGTCTTGTCACAACTTTACAAAAAAAAGTTTTAAATAAAAGTTGTTTGAGGTCATTTACTACATAACCTTAAATTATTTTCAACTATACACAGTGTTTTGTTTTTGCGCACCGATACGTCAAGTTTTTTTTTTCAATTTAACACCCCTGTATATTTTATAATTTTTAGATGTAAATTGTATTCTCTTTTAAAAATATGTAGGTTTTGTGTATCTAAAATCAGTCATTTTTGAGTTGTTTGTTTTTATAAAAATATTGAGAGAAACAGGAGTCTAAAAAAATAATGATATTTCACAAGTTGGCTATGTCAGAACGAATTGCTTTGAAACTTTGTAGTGTCATAGTGATTTTTGATTAATTAAAGTTTTATAATAATACACAGGGTGTTCCTTATGCCCGGTCCATTTAATCAAACTTCAAACACGAATAAGTCAGTTTTTTTTTTAAGGAACACTACAGGGTGACAATAATCTACATGTGTTGTATGGGTAACTTTGTTATTACAAGAGTAACAAAGTCGGTTAAATTAGCAAAGTTGGGCAGAATTTCAAGACGAATTTAATGCCATTTTGACATTTGGTCTACACCTTCAACTTTTTTAAATATTTTGAAAAAACCAAAAACAGACGATTTTTTCAATAGTAAATAATTCCACAGCCACCTATGTTAAAACCAAAGTGTGAATTGATTCCTTTAGATATTTTTACGTAGAATTAGAAAAAAATATTTAAAAAGTCATAGCTCACTCGATTTTCGAGATATAAGCCAAACTTGACTTTTTTTAAATGGCAACCATAGTTGGCTATGGGTTCATTAAATAGCTTATTTTCTTCTGATTTCAAAAATGTATGGGTTGTCATATCTATTTCCATTAGTTTTCTTACAATTTGCAAAAACCGAAATTATTACTAAATAGTATAAGGGTGCCTTGGAATTGGACAAGAATGTCATGTTTTCTTGCTTTATATCTAATCATCAGAAACAATTGAAATTACTAGTAAAATAATTTAATTGAACAATAACAAATAAAATACTTCGTGGCTAATATTAATAAACTACTAACATAATAATTAATGACTAAAATTAAATTAAAAATTATAATAATGCTTCAAAGTGGCCACCATTTTCTTGAACACACAGTTGACACCGTTTTAATATTTCACTTTGCACTTTTAGTAAAGTATTATGTCTGATTTCTGCTACAGCTGCTCTTATGTTGGTTTTCAGGTGATCAACACTATGGGGCTTTTCTTTATAAACTTTATCTTTAATAGTTCCCCATAGAAAAAAATCAAGAGGCGTTAGGTCCGGAGACCTGGGAGGCCATGCAATGGGACCTCTGTTACCTATCCAGTTAGGAAATTTTTCTAATAAATAGTTTGATACTATTTGTGCATTGTGAGCTGGTGCTCCATCATGCTGAAAGTAATTCAAATTTTGAATCAAGTTCAATGGAAGATCGTCCAACATTTCTTCTAATTGATTTTGTAAAAATAACAAATAGCGCTCTGAATTTAAATTTTCCTCATAAAAATAAGGACCGAGTATTTTTGTACCAAGAATGGCACACCAAACATTGATACTAAAAACATGTTGATCACGTCTTTCAACCGTTAAGTGTGGATTTTCCCTCGCCCAGTAAATATGATTTTTTCTATTAAATAATCCATTGTTTGTAAATTTTGCCTCGTCAGTAAATAAAATTGATTGAGAAAAGAGTTCGTGTCTTCGACTTTCTTCTACGAACCATGTAGCATAGTTTAATCTTCTATCCAAATCTGTTGGGTACAACGTATTTCCAATATGATGATGATAAGGATTAAAATTATTTTGTTTTAAAATTATTCTTGCTTGTTCTCTGGATACGTTACACTCAAGTCCGATTTCTCGTACAGATGCAGTTGGTTTAAAAGTATTGTATGCCAAAACAAGTACCTCTGTATCTTCATTAAAATTTATTTTGGCATCTTTTGGTTTAGAAAATGATCCATACTGTTTTAAATTAGCTTCGAGTTTTGCAAACAATCTTTTATCTGGCTGCCTTCTTTCCATGTATGTTAGTAGATATAATTCCGATGCTGCGTTTACATCACGATTACAACTGTAGTAGCAAAATAACATTTTTTTCTTCACTCGAATAAGCCATATTTTTTATTTTTTTAAACTTTTATCACAAATACTTAACACATTCACATCAGTAATTAGCAGCAAAACAGAACTTAGTTTGACAACTAATTTAAAAAAAACAAAAAATGCTCTCCAGTTCCAAGGCACTCACATACTATTTAGTAATAATTTCGGTTTTTGCAAATTGTAAGAAAACTAATGGAAATAGATATGACAACCCATACATTTTTGAAATCAGAAGAAGATAAGCTATTTAATGAACCCATAGCCAACTATGGTTGCCATTTAAAAAAAGTCAAGTTTGGCTTATATCTCGAAAATCGAGTGAGCTATGACTTTTTAAATATTTTTTTCTAATTCTACGTAAAAATATCTAAAGGAATCAATTCACACTTTGGTTTTAACATAGGTGGCTGTGGAATTATTTACCATTGAAAAAATCGTCTGTTTTTGGTTTTTTCAAAATATTTAAAAAAGTTGAAGGTGTAGACCAAATGTCAAAATGGCATTAAATTTGTCTTGAAATTCTGCCCAACTTTGCTAATTTAACCGACTTTGTTACTCTTGTAATAACAAAGTTACCCATACAACACATGTAGATTATTGTCACCCTGTATATTTTTACATTTTCTTATTATTTCTTCAAAAACTGTTAACGGTCAATTACGTCTAAAATCAGTTATTCTCAAGTTATTGCGGTTTTAATGATAATTTACGGATACAAACGTAATATTTAATAGCAAATAGCATTAAAATAGTTGACTTTGAAAATATGTCGAAAATTTGTTTTAAATGTCAACTGCAACTCCATTTTTATCTTCTGACTGTATTTAGCTAGCGTAAAGTGTTAATTAATCTATTGTTAATCTAATCTCCAAGCGAATTTCTTCAGAATTTTCAAAGTTTTTAAATGTTGAAAATATTTGAAAGTGCTGCATTTTCATGAAAATGCAATGTTCACGAATACGGTTGAATTTAGATCCATACAGGGTGATTCAAATTCGAGGGCGCCCATGGGGATCTCGCTTATTATAATAGCTAGAGTATAGGTTTAAATTTGGCAAAGTTGCTAAATTCGATGCTTATTGATAATCTAAAGAGAAATTGGAAATATCTCAAACGGTATCCGGGAAAATTAGGAAAAACTGGAAAATACGATTTTTGTAAATCGTTTATAACTCCTTCGGAGTTTGAAATATTTCAAATGTGTAAAAACATTGCCTAAGCAACTTTTTAAGCCGAATCGGATGGTGGTCACAATTTTTTCCTAGATCGATTCGTTTTTGTTTTATGACAACCAACTTTGTTTTTTCTTATGGGCGCAATTTTTGCTATTTACATTATCAAATAGCATTTATTTTTCTAAATCCATTGATGTATCACCCATGGTATTTTACTTTTTCTTTCATTGTCAAATTTCAAAAAATACGTTTTAAACAATAACCATTATAAATCAGGTTGGCCGGTCATTGTAGTTTATGTTGTTTCCATGACAACCGATCAACAAACTAAAAGTTTTGAAGGCCTGTTAGTCGCAAAAATGAACTTTAATAACGAAGAAAAACGCGATATGCTGCCCATAACAAAAAACAAAGTTGGTTGTCTAAAACAAAAACGAATCGACCTAAGAAAAATTTGTGACCACCATCCGATTCGGCTTAAAAAGTTGCTTGGACAACTTTATTACACATTTAAAATATTTCAAACTCCAAAGGAGTTATAAACGATTTTCAAACATGGACTTTCCAGTTTTTCCAAATTTTCTCAGATACCGTTTGAGATATTTCCAATTTCTCTTTGGATTATCAATAAGCATCGAATGTAGCAACTTTGCCAACTTTAAACCTACCTTCTATCTTCAGTAATAAGCGAGATACCCATGGGCGCCCTCGAATTGGAATCACCCTGTATAATCTTATACATTTTTTAAAGTAAATTTAAATAGGTAATTAAAAATGTAAAAATATAGAGGGTGTTCCATTAGAAAAAGTATAACTTTGATATGGCACTCTTTTTTGGAGCACTCTGTATGTTTGAAAATATTTTTATAATGTAGCCCTTATTGACTTACATAATCTAACTGCTATAGTAGTTGGAGAATATATGCCGTTTCGCCATAAAACTCCGAGGCGCCCGTCGTTACTCACCCTATAGTATACACTGTACATATAGTATAGGGCCTATACTATTATGTTAAACGAAAATTTTCTCTTCGGGTTTAAAATGTCACAGCTATTCAACTGAATGACAATTTTCATTTTGACATGTTATTTTCATGGCTAGGTAGATTAAATAATAATACGACCTCTTATATAATTATATTAAATCAAAATTTTATAAATGTATACCTAGTCCATATTTCTCGAAAACCTGTTTCATGATTAGAAAAAATATATTAATGTCTTACAGATATTTTATTTTAAAATTAAATGTCGTTTGAATGAATACTGTCAGAATAAAAAATAAATAAATAAATTGTTGTACGCCACCTAGTTACTTTAATTTTGATCCTCTTACTTACAAAATCATTTACATCTTAATAAACTGATTAAATGTATAATTTTAAAATTTACATTAAATACTTTATGCAACATCGCTAATAAATTTTATCAGTTTGTCTAATTAAAGAAATATATATCCCTTATCGCCTTATCTTATTTGATTGCATTTTTTTTTAAATTAATGATTTATTGCTTTGTACATGACTTTTAGGTATTTGCCGTGTGTAAAATGATGTAAACACTTGAACTTGTATAAAGATACGATTGATTAAGGATAATTTTTTAAATTATGTTAATTTCTAGCTGCACCTATTTAATATGATAAAATAATCTATATATATTTGTACTCTTCATATTCCACGCAATTGAAAGTTTTCTCTAATTCGTAGTTCGCTTATTGAAAGCATTTTCATAATTTTACTTAAAATCAGTTCAGCCAATAGTTATTAGGAGTATTTATCATGGAGCAAGGTCAGATTAAATCAATTGTATCGTCAAAAATCGACACTTTTGAACAATGGACTGCACATATGCAGAAAGGTGTTAAAGCAGGACGACGATTAGCTCACTCTAACCAGAAGATACTGAAAGCTGTCTCAGAAATTGAAAACAAAATCGACGAGGTAGACACGGAAGTTCGTGGAATGAAACAAACTACTTTTGGAAGTTGTGATGTTGAGAGTGAAAGAAAAGCTGTTGATGATATGCCGCCTGGAACTTCAACATCAATCTTGGAACCTAAAGTTAGTATTCACATATTTAAACAAAAAATTAAAGCACATAAATAAAACGTATTAACATATTGTCCTACACTGATAAAAATATTTGTGTAAAATAACACCACTTTACGTTGGCGCTCCTGTGACTACTGTTAGTTAGTAACTGTAAAATTACACGAAGTTGTGTAAATTGTAGTTTACACAATAGATTATGTAAAAATACAGGGTGGACCAAATTCGAATGTTTTACGGGGTATCTAGGTTACCGCAATAAATAGCGAAAATCTGATTCCGGTCTCTTGGGCTATTTTTTTGAAAAAATAACGCCCATGCAGTCAGATTTTTCTATCGGATTCCATTTTGGCACCACAGACAAAAAATGAAATTTCATCAATTTTTAAAATTTGCTGTAACTTCTTTATTTGCCTATTAAATTAGAACAAAATGTTTTGTTGGTGTTTTATACAGATTTTTATGCTTAATTAATAAACAAAAGTAATTTTTTCTTAGCCAACTTGACTTTCGAGATATGGAGTAAACTTACATGTTTTTAAATGGAAACCCTAGTTGGCGATGACTCTATGTGAAAGAGTATTTTTTTAGCTTTTCAAAAATATATAGATTTATATATTTGTTGCAAAAAATAGCCAAGATATGGCCAATTTTGTAAAAATTCGATCATCAAAGTTTGCCATGATTTCGTAAACAAGTGATGTTTGCAATTATTAAACAACTAAACGTCATTGCCAAAATTGATTTTACACTAGATTTTACTTCCATTTTCGAATCAAGCTTTCTGGCTATAAAAGACGCAAATCGTCTACCAGTTTTGAGAAATCTTTTCTTTCTGATATTTCATTTTAATTAGAAATATGTGCAAGAGTATAGTCTTTCCTCAGATAATCTTTAATTATTTTAAGTTTTAAGAACCATTTCTCGCCACTATGATCGTTTTTCAAACTGAGGTTTAGGCCCCCAACGTGCGTGGCACTCGTTTGCTCTCCGCCAGAACCGGCACTGTAGTCGTTAAACACTAAAAATGTCCAGAGAAATAGTTCGTGCGGGAATTAATGTTGTTACGCCAGAAATTGGTAGAAGGAAAAAAGAAAATTTAAAAAAGTGTGTGTAAAAGACTGGGTAGTAAGAATTTAACTTTTTGTACACACACACAATGTATGAAAAAAGTCATTTGTAGGTTTATACATTTTTAACGTATGACATTTTATGAAATTCATTATTACTTTGTAAATTAAGATCCAACAAAATGTTTCAGGGATATTCGAGAGGAATCGGTACATATGATGTTGGTCGGGAGTACGAAAGCAAACTGCCGGCCTGTATAGGATTACTACTGTGTGAACACCAGGATATAGACGACTATCAAATGGCAGTCAATGTGGCAGATTGCCGGCCATTTGATGACCTCGTTGTACAGACAAAATATCGTAGTGGAAAATGGATAACTTTTATGTTGCAAGTAAAGCATCAAGGTAAAGGGAGGCACATAACTTTTGATGACTTTTGTATGAAAAAGGGAGACTTCGGCTTGAAGCATTATTCGGAGGGTTATCAAAATTATTTAAAAACATTAGAAAGTATTCATCCAAGTCAAATAAAAGAATTCGTTGCAGATGTTAATAACATTCACTTCATTTTATTTACAAATAGACGGATCCAATGCAAATTTGCATTTTTAAAAAAAAATAAAGACCGTGTTTTGGCGGCTTTTAATACAACGGATAAAACAATTTATAATATAGATTATGTCCAGTTTGTTAAAGAATATAAAGTTATCGATGAGTTTGTTTCGGCTGTATCAACAATTGAAGAATTTAATAACAAATTACGTTCATCAACAAATCAGTTAAAATATTATCACAGCGAATATTTAAAGAATAAGCGAACAAACCATAACAATAATTATCAAAATATATTAGCAGATATTAAAAATGTTTCCAAATACTTAAATGATGAAAATTTTAGCACGTTTTCAAACAAATTATTTTTATTTTGCGATCAACCGAACTGTTTTAATTTAGGGCAACTTGTGAACGACAAAATTAAAACATATTGCAGTAATTTACACGACTTAAAAAATATTACAAACATTTATTTAAGTTTTATAAACAGTTGCGTTTTAGCCCCTAGTCCTGACACAATCACTAAATCCTTAGTATTGAACAAATTAAGGGAATTATTATTAGATCCATTTATAAACAAGTATTATTCAACAGAGTTTAAGTATCATAAATTTATTGAAACAGGATCATGGCATAACATTATACAAACTCAAAAAATCACTTTAGTTGAAACCGATAATGATAATGTCATCGATGATTTTATTGTTACTTATGTGCTTGATAAAATTAATAAGAGATGTAATATAGATGTAAGTAAAATTGGTTATATGAAAACTTGGACTACAAACTTTACGTCCGTTGATAAGAGTAAAATTATGGGTAATTTGAAGGAGTCTGGAATAGATTTCGAAATTCGACGGTCATTTGGTGTCACAGGTAACATTACATTGTTAGATATTTTTAAAGGTATGTGGTTAGTTGGGGAAGTACCTCTAATATTAAAAGCTAATAACATAGGAGAATATCGGGCAATAATACATGTGTTGCAAAAAACTGAATGTAAATTAGGAGTTATAATTGTAGTGAAAAAAATTGCCGATTTGCAGCTGAGTAAGAATCCAAACGTATTTTATAAGTTATCGCGTTTAAAAGAGGATTTGAAAACATATATATTTAAGAAAACAGTTAAATTGCAGGGAAAATTAATACAGTTGCAAAAAATGCCTAATATTGAAAAACTGACACATAATTTTTTAGTAAAAGACATAATTTATATTTTGATAAGTAGATGTTGTATAGGAAATGAGTTGAATGTGGTGCCCCCTACTTACGTTCCTCAAACTTTATCTAAAATAATAATTCATCCTGAGGCACTTAGTGAATGTGAAAACGATATATTTGTAGTAATTGTTGAAAATGAAAACATCTTTAAAAAATGTCTAGAAAAATATAATATTACAATAAAAAACTTAAAGTTAATAAACTACTCCACTGACAGTCACATGAAAAACAAAATTCCTAACGATTACAATATTATTTTAATACAAAATTATTCTTTACTACCATATTTAAGAAAAAAATCACAAAAAAGCATTCACACGTTGCACTTGCACGAAAATGACAGTATATTTGAATTGATTATGACAGAACGTGGTATCAATAATATTGAAAAATATAGAATGAACTCCAATATTAGTATTTCTTCAAACAATTTAATTGATAATCTCAATGATAAACTTTGTATTATTAGTGCAGGTCCAGGGATGGGAAAATCCACTCTCATGGATTATATAGCTCACAAAATACCACCAGATGTGTGGGTGTTGAATGTAGATTTAAAACTTTATTTAAATTATTACAACAGTAAAGATTTTAAAACAAATCATTTAACACCATCTCAACATTTAATACATTTTAATAAATCAATTATGTTTAAGGACTCATGCGATACAGAAATTAATGCATTGATATTTGATAATTTTTTAACTTGCAATCGTGTTTTTATTATTTTCGATGGGTTTGACGAAATTGCAACAACATATAAAAGGGAGGTGACCGATATGATCAGGTCTTTATATAATAATAATTATAAGATGATTCTCACTACAAGACCGGTAATGCACGCATATGTCGAGGATAAGTTTGACACTTTGAGTATTACATTAAATCCGTTTAGTAAAGTTGATCAAATAACGTTTTTGAATAAATATTTCACACTAGGAATTGCTAATTTGCATAATGATAATTATTGTCGAGTTACAACATTTGTTAATAAATTATTGGAATTGACTGGAAAAAAATTAAGCGATTGGGATAACGAAATTACCGGTATACCATTACAATGTAAACTATTAGCGGAGGTTTTTATTGAAAATTGTAAGAATTTTGTTCAAACGCGAAATTTTGATTTGAGCGAAAATTTCGATTTGCTATATTTGTATGAAAGTTTTGTTCACGCGAAATTGGAAATATTGAAATCCAAATATGGGCAATACAATGACGAAATTAGTGATTTAATTAACGAGTATCAAATGTTTTGCGCACTAAAAATCATATTTCCTAGTAACTTAATAAGCGAACTACACGTTGACATCGAATTATCACATTTTAATGAAGTCATTAAAAAATTATCAAAGAGTGTTCAGAAGGACGGACTCGTTGTAGTAAGTAGAGACTTTAATGTAAATTTCGAACACAGGGCGTTTGTGGAGTACTTTGCGGCCAAGTGGCTTAGTGAGAATTATAAGAAAGGTCGTCGGTATCGAAATGTCGCTCTAAAGTTAATCGAAGAAATATTAAAACCCAACTACAATGTTGTACTTAACGTTTTTGACAGAATACTGGCAAAACACAAAAAATTGCATCTTGCAATACTTAATAGGCAATTTAATGAGGTTAAATCGATGATCGAATTACGCCCTGACATTGTTAATGAAGTTGATGAGGGCGGGAGGTCGCCTTTGCATTTGGCAGCTTCACGAGGTGTTCAACATCCCATGCCAGAACGGGGTGAAGAAATAAATTGGCTTAAACATAAAGTAGATAGTAATGTTAGCTATGTCATGGAAAAAATTGTTAAAATTTTGTTGTCTAAAAATGCCACGCACGTTAGAGACAACTTGTTAAATTTCTTTCCTTTAGATTACACATTTAAAACAAATTCGTTTAAAATTGCTGACAAAATTACAAGTAAATTTAAAGATAAAACAATTATTATTGACGTTAAAAATTTAGAGGTATATTCACATTATTATATGGAATGTGGTTACAGTTGTTTCATGACATTTATTTTAAATAACTTACGTGATTTTAAGAACTCTGAAACACTGAAACAAATAATAAATAAAAAATTCAGTTTGGGTAGGACCACGTTATATAGAGCGTGTGAATACAAACATTACGACTTAGTGCAATTGTTGTTAACTTTTGGAGCGGACGTAAACATTCGGAATAATTTTAATGAAACACCCTTACACGTTGCAGCCTTTAATGGTAAATTGTTCTTAGTTGAGCTTCTAGTAGATCATGGGGCTGATATTTATGTCGAGGATAAAGACGTTAAGACAGCGTTAGACTGGGCTAAAAAGGAGAATCATCAAGATATTAATGATTATCTAAATTCATTATATGAGAGTAAAAATAAATCTTAAATATTTAAAGAAAAAAGGCCGCTTCCCAATTTGTCGAGCCAAAAAAAATCTATTGGGGCCCCTTCCGCCTTGGTACCCTAAGCAAGTAATATTTATATTACTTAATATTAACTCTGCGCTACCAAAAGTCATCATTATTTAAAAAGTTAGCTCTCTGGTTATAAATCAAGGGAGGTCCGAAAAATTTTCGCATGGGGGCCAAAGATTTCTAATTACGCCACTGGATCCATAGTATTAAAAATTTTAATGAGATGTTAATGCATTCATTATACAGGGTGTCCCAAATGCGATTAAATGCATGGGGATCTCGCTACAAGGTCGGTTAAATTAGGGCAAAGTTGCGAAATTAGATGCTCATCAAATATCTGCAAAGAAATTTTTCATAACTGTCTTAGTTCAAAAGTTAGTTCCAAACTTATTTCACAAATTATCGGCTTTAAAAGATGATTTGAAAACAAATTTATTAAAAGAAAGTGTTAAATTGCAAGGAAAATTAATAAAACTAGGAAAACTACCTATTGTTGATCAATTGACAGATACACTTTTAGTAAAAGATATAATTTATATTTTGATAGGTAAATTTTGTATAGGAAATGAGTTAAATATGTTGCTTTCTTATTACGTACCTCAAACTTTATCTAAAATAATAATTCATCCTAAGGCACTGAGTAAATGTCAACAAGATACATTTGTAGTTATCGTTAAAAACGAAAATATATTTAAGGAATGTTTGAAAAAATATAATATTGACGCAAGCACATTAACGTTTCTTAGCTATTCAAGCAACAGTAATATTGAAGAAATAATTTACAGCTATAATATTATTTTATCACAAAGTGACTGTTTTCAAGCAATTGTTAAAGAAAATCCAAGAGAGTGCATTCATGCATTGTATTTGCATGAAAATGAAAGCATACTTGAGTTTATTAAAACAGAACGTGGTATCAAAAATATCAAAAAATACAAAACAAATTCTATTTTTAGTATTTCTTCAATTAATTTATTTAATAATCTCCAAAACAAACTTTGTATCATTAGTGCAGGTCCAGGAATGGGAAAATCCACTCTTATGAATTATATTACTTATGAAATACCATCAGATATTTGGGTCTTAAACGTAGATTTGAAACTTTACTTGGATTATTACGATAGTAATAAATTTAAAGCAAATCATGCAAATCCATCACAACATTTAATATATTTTAATAACATTATCATGTCTGAGAATTCATGCGATACACAAATTAATAAATTAATATTTAATTGTTTGTTGGCTCATGAACGGGTTTTTATTATTTTCGATGGGTTTGACGAAATTGCGACAACGTATGAAAAGGAAGTGACTGATATGATCAAGTCTTTATACGATTATAATTGTAAGATGATTCTCACTACTAGACCGGTAATGCAGACACATGTCGAGGATCAGTTTGACACTCTAAGTATTACATTAAATCCATTTAGTAAAGATGATCAAATTACGTTTTTAAATAAATATTTTACACAAGAAATTGATAATTTGCAAGTTGATTATTGTGGTAGAGTACAAATTTTTGCTAATAAATTGTTGGATTTGACTAAAAAAAATTTAAACGATAGGGATAACATATTTACTGGTGTACCATTACAATGTAGACTATTGGCGGAAGTCTTTAGTAAAGACTGTAAAAAATTTGCACAAACGGGAAAACCTGATTTGAGCGAAAGTTTCGATTTGCTCTATTTGTATGAAAGTTTTGTAAACGCAAAATTAGACATATTAAAAATAAAATTTGGTCATTACAATAAAGAAATTAGTAAATTAATTTATGAGTATCAAACGTTATACGCACTAAAAATCATATTTCCTAGTGACTTAATAAACGAACTGGACGTTGAAACCAAATTATCACATTTTAACGTCACCCTTAAAGATGTAAGTAAACTGGTTCAGAAAGACGGAATCGTAGTAGTCAGTAGCGATTTTAATATAAATTTCGTACACCGGACGTTTGCGGAGTATTTTACGGCCAAATGGCTTAGTGAGAATTATAAGGAAGGTCGTCGGTATCGAAACGTCGCCCTTAAGTTAATTGAAGAAATATTAAAACCCAACTACAATGTCGTTCATAATGTATTTGACAGAATCTTGGCAAAAAACAATAAATTACACCTTGCTATAGTCAATAGACAATTTAATGAGGTTAAATTAATGATCAAATCAAACCCTTTTATTGTTAATGATGTTGACGACGGCGGGAGATCGCCTTTGCATTTGGCAGCTTCATGGGGAGTAAGACATCCCATGCCAGAACAGCATGGAGAAATAATTTGGAATGAACATAAATTAGATGATAATATTAACTTTGTCATGGAACACATTGTTGGACTTCTGTTATCTAAAGGTGCCACACATGTTAAAGACAATTTGTTAAATCTGTTTCCTTTAGATTATGCAATAAAAACAAATTCGTTTGCAACGGCCGACATAATTGCAACTAAATTTAATGATAAAACAATTATTATTGGCGTTAAAAATTTAAAGATATATTTGTATTATTATGTGAGATATGATTATAGAGATTTCATGACATTTATAATAAATAATTTAGATAATCGTAAACACTCTAAAACAGTTACACAAATTATAAACAAAGAACTTGGTCATTTTGATCAGACTTCATTGCATAAAGCGTGCATATCTGAACATGAAAATCTAGCAAAAGTTTTTTTAAATTTAGGAGCAGACGTTGATATTGTTGATGATTTTAACCGAACACCGTTACATTTTGTCGCTTTTTATGGTAAATTATCTGCAGTTAAGCTTTTAGTAGATCATGGGGCTGATATTTATATCGAGGATAAATATGGTAAGACAGCGTTAGCTATGGCTAAAGAGGAGAATCGTCAAGAGGTTTATGATTATCTAAAACCATTATATAAAAGTAATTAATGTTTTTGATTAAAACAAATCTTAAGAATTTACTATCACCCAAAAACAGGTGAGAGTAAATTGTCTCGCCAAATATCACCTTGTTCGTGCTCCCACGTCATCAGTATCATTAATGTAACAAATAATAAGTAAATTATACTAATAATATTATAGGAAACAAACATTAAAATATTAACGAATAAATCCAATACTATAACAAATCGGCAAAAAGCCCTATGCGTTTTCCCAGATTAGATTTCAAGCATGGGGACCTCGCTTATTATAAGAGATACAAGTTTGTTCAAATTAAATGAATTATTCTTTAGTAGGAAATCTATCTATTTTCAAAAGTACAAAATTTCTCGCGCTTCAGATGTTATAGCAAAAAATATGAAAATGTCGAATTCCATTTTTCTCATAACTTTTGTGTCCTAATCATTAGAATAATTTAATTGGTATTTTTTGGAGTTACTTTTTAATGGAGAGCGTAACTGTTATTTTAAATATTTTTTAACATCTACCATTTTTGAGATATTACCCCTAATTTCATTTTTTTCTTATTGGCCGCGAAGTTGGCTATGGAATAGTTAAATGTGCTTTTATTTTCTCTTTTGAATGAAATGTTACTTGCTATATATATTTTTATAAACGAGTCACAAAATCAAGGTTAATTGTATTTTACCTATCACTAACTTATCAAGCTATCTATGAAAATAAAAACAAAAAACAACTAATTAAATGTCAAATAATAGTTACTATTGGTGTGCGGTATCATTTATTAGAATTTCATATTATTGTTGTGTAATTCGACAGTCTTTGTAGTAATTATTACAATGATGGCTAGCTACATTTAAAAACAACGAAAAATTTGACATGTTGAAATGCTACATTCTTTGCCATAAAAACTGTGTAGAAGCTAAGCGAATACACTTAGAACTATATCCCAAAAATGGCAACGAAGGGTGCGTAATTAAAGAAATTTTGGAAATAAATTTAAAGGAATATGGTTATTTTAAGAAACCAACCAAAAACCCAAAACAAATCAATAAAAAATTAGAATTGCCAGTTTTTACACAGTTTCTATGACAAAGAATATAGCATTTCAACATTTAAAATTTTTAATTAGTTGTAAATGTGCCCATAATTATATGATAACAAATTTGCTACAAAGACTATCGTATTAAACAACAATACTATAAAATTCTAATAAATGATACCGCAGACAAATAGTTACTATAATTTCATAGATAGATTGATAAGTGATGGGTAAATACGATTTTTCTTTATTTTGTGACTCATTTATAAAAATAGATATAGCAAGTAACATTTCATTCAAAAGAGAAAAAAAAACACATTTAACTATTTCATAGCCAACTTCGCGGCCTATAAAAAAAAGAGAAAAAATAAATTCAACATTTTCCTTTTTTTTGCTATAACATATGAAGTAAGAGAAATTTTGTACTTTTAGAAATTGATTGTAGCTCCTCTCACACTTGGGAATAATTTATCTAATTAAAACAAATAGTTTTGTTTAAATTTGATAATTTATTCCTTATTATGAGAGGAGCCACAATCAATTTTTAAAAGAACAAAAATATGGTTTTTTTCGGGAAACCAACCAAAAATCAAAAACAAAACAATAATTGATTAGAATGATCTATTTTACACAGTTTCTATTGCAGCATTTCAACATTTAAAATTTTTTATTAGTTGTAAATGTGCCCATAATTATATGATAACAAATTTGCTACAAAGACTATCGAATTACACAACAATACAATTCTAATAAATGATACCGCAGACATATAGTAACTATCATTTGACATTTAATTAGTGGTTTTTTGTTTTAATTTCCATAAATAAGTAATGGGTAAAATACGATTTTTCTTCATTTTGTGACTTATTTATAAAAATAGATATAGCAAGTAATATCTCATTTAAAAGGGAAAAAAAACACATTTAACTATTCCATAGCCAACTTCGCGGCCCATAAGAAAAAATGAAATTAGGGGTAATATCTCGAAAATGGTAGGTGTTGAAAATAATCTAAAATAACAGTTACATTCTGCATTAAAAAGTACCTCAAGGAAGTACAAATTAAATTGTTCTAATGATTAGAAGAAAAACAGTTATGAGAGAAAAATGAAATTCGATATTTTCATATTTTTTTGCTATAGCATCTGAAGTACGAGGAATTTTGTACTTTTAAAAATTGATTGTGGCTCCTCTCATACTAAGGAATAATTCGTCTAATTTAAACAAACTTGTATCTCTATAATAAGCGAGATCCCCATGCTGGAAATATAATCTGGGACACCCTGTATAACACACAGTAAAAAGTAAGCTGTCAATTTTAGCATAAAGCTAACACGAAATTTACACTATATGGGACCACTTAAAATTATGCTATTTTGTCTAAGAGAATTAGAAATTATTTGCTGTAGATTGTGTATCAAATTTTAAAATTTTTGAAAAAGACATTTTTATTAATAATAACTTTATATAAAAAAATCTTCTGTATCCAAAGGATCTTTTTTAAAACAGTTTTGTTGAATTTGCAGTGTTTTAGATTCGAAGTATCTAACAGTAAACAGATGTTCATGAAAAACCTAGATAAATTAAGTTATTAGATAACATAGACAATTTTATTTAATTGAATGATGTTTTGCTTCAAATATCGACAGAAGTTGTATGCGTTGTTTGTCATTTGTAAATTAATTGAAGTGCGGTGTTATTCGTTTAGAAGTTAAAACGTCACAAAGTGTCAAATTAACCCGAAATTTAAGATAAAATTGACACCAAAATATTATCCAAGTAGGTACACCAAGCCAATTAATACTGATCGCTTTTTAAACGTGCATATTTATTAATTTAATTTATGTGATTTATAGTAATACTAATAAAACTAATAATAAAAATAACAATGATATTTATTTAGCGCTTGGCTAATTATTTTAGAATTGCATAGCACACATTAATATATGACATTAAAACTTTATATTTATAAAAATTATAAAAGCTTTATAATTATTTTATTTTTAATAATGTATTTAAATTTTCATTTTGCTACAGATTTATTCTGTATATATTTTTATCCTGTTATTAAAATTATTTTTTGTAATAAAAGCTACCTACAAGAGTGGTGCAATTTTTGATGAAATATTAAATATGTAATTAATTTTTAATTTTTAGCTAACGGATGTTAACATAAATACTAATTTAGAAGATAATAATTTTTCAAATTAAAATATAAGGCGATGGTATATTTAAAAACTTATATTTTATTTTATTATGTTAGTTTTAATTTTTTTTACATAATACTAGTTTATTTGTTAATTGTTAAGTCATCTGTTTGTTTTGTATTGTTTTTTTTAATATTCGTTTTACGACCGTCTCTACCTTATCAGTCATAGAAAATTTAAAAAGCACTTAAATTTCGTAATGTTGATACCAGACATTTACATTTTGTAAAGTTAGTTATAGATACAAAATTGTTATATAAAAAGTATCCAATAAATGGAAAATATTTTTCTCAGAAAATTTTATTCTTGATAAAAGTTGGTGCATGGCCTAAAACAAATTTTTAAATAAAAAAAATTCAATAAAAATTCATAGTACACTAGAATTTAGCGACTTTAGAAATATTCTAGAAAAGAGGCTAAGAGAGCATGTATAATTAAAGCTAGGAGGAGAACTAACAGCTTTTAGACCAGAAAGACAGCCAAGCGATAACATCTATCGTACTGGTATATTGTAAAGAATATAATAAAAAGAAAATTAGAAGAAGGAGAAGAACTTTACTTAACATTTATAGACTGAAAAGGAGCCTTTGATACGGTGGACAGAAGAAAAATATGGAAAACTCTGAGAGAAATGGAAATACCTAACAGTTTAATAAACGCAATTAGAAGCACATGACAGACAGTTAGAGCTAAAGTACAAATTACAGAATAACGATTGAATTCAAAATGTTTAAGGGAATAAAGCAGGGAGACACAGCCTAAGCCCATTACTATTTATTATTTTTATGGACAAGTTTGTTAAACGAATTAAAGAACAACAATAATAACTGAACACAGGAACTGGTTACAGAAATCTAGAACTAATTAAATTGACTAGTCTATTATACGCAGATGATGTGGTACTAATAGCAAATACTAAAAATAAAATGCAAAAGTTAGTGAACGCATGGACCGAAGAAACTGAGGACATGAAAATGTAAGTGAACATAAATAAAATAAAAACTATGATCGTAAACGAAAAACGAAAAAAAAAATCAGAACAACAACAAAATTAAATGTTAAAACAATATACTGGAAAGAGTAACAACATACGAATACTTGAGAAGCATTATAACAGAGGATGGGAAAATAGATGTCGAATTAACAAACAGAGCAAACAAATCAACAAAAATATTACTCATTAAACAAAACAATACTAGGACACAAAGATATTGACATAAAGGTGAAAATGAAAATCCATAATATGGTAACATTACCAACAATAACCTACGCATCCGAAAATGGACGCTACAAAAAAAAAAACGAAGCTAAAATTAACTAAACTGAATTTAGCATTTCATAATTCAGTCGAAGAAGAACAACGAATTTAGAATTGCTAAACAAACTATACTGTAGTAGATTATGTTTGCAATATTGAAGATGTACACAAAGACAATTGAGCTGCATATGTGTAAATGAAAATAAATTTAATTTAGTGATAATAAAGGTCCAATTAAGCAATAATTAAGGTAAGTGTTGCGTTTCCGTTATTTCCTTTAAAAGGTAAACTGCACCTAACTCTAACAGAACAATGTCCATTAAATGAGAGAAAAAACTTCAAGAATCCTTTTACGGCAATATCGAGTCAGCTTTATTTATATCCGAACGATTATATAAAACGGCTTTTTAATACGCTCTCCAGAATATGTGAGAAAAATGATCGCGTTTGAGTTATTTATAGCATTTCAATTGATATATTACTTTCAAATCGGTAAGCGGATTTACTGAACATTGTCATCGATCACTAGAATCAATCGGGTTATGTCGGACTTGAGTAAAATGGAACTAAATTATTTTCTTTGTGGAACAATTCCGGGTCATCAATTGATTTACAGCCATTAATATTTCGCAATGTTTATTTTACACCTAACTCTCATCGCTTCCAGAATTTGATTCTTCTAGCTAAATACGTCTGAGTTATTAGAATTTCAATAACGGTTTTTATCAGTTACAGATGAAACTTGAAATAATTTCTAACGGGTTACAACCATGACTTGAATAATTTTCTAGTTGTACGGGGTGTTGTCTTACGGCAGGGGTGGCCAACCCAAATGAGCTTGGGGACCACTTTGGAAATGCATCATAACTCCACGGGCCACATATAAAATTATATATCCCCATATTAGATTTAGATACACTATAGACATTTTTTGGAGTGGAAAATTGAAACATGTGTTTACTATTATTCTTACATGTGAACATAGATAATATAATAATAATGATACTAAACGTACATTGTAACGAAATGTATAACACTAAAAATTAAATATAAAATATATACAGGGTGTGTAAAAATTGGCGGAAGGGCTACACGGAGCGATGTTCTTCGTAAAATTCTAAGTCGAAAATCTTAATACGAATATGTTGTACCATGCTTCCTATGGCCTCAGGAACCATTTAATGAAAAAAAATAATTGGCAACATTGCATACATTGATTTGCGTTTGGACATTTTTTTATCAGCAATTTTTATTTAGGTATTTACATTTTTTGTTCGAACTGTAAGCCTTCAGTTCGTAAACATAGCTGCAAACTTTTGGGTATCGTAAAACACAAACAAGAAATAATTACGAGAAAAACAGAGATGACAGCTAAGGACAATGTTGCCATATGTATTACTGTCATTAAAATCAGTGATTTACATATTTTCAACACCAATTTTTGAAAGGAGGAACACAATATCTAGGAAAAAATACTATTCGAAATCTATTTTTATTCCAGTTTGCAGCTTTTTCACTTGCAAGTATTAAATAATAACGCTTATTAAAGGACTAAATGTCAAAGCTTTGAGGACCTCTTGCAGACACAGCAAGCGTGGTACAACATTTTCGTATTAAGATTTTCGACTTAGAATTTTACGAAGAACATCGCCCCGTGTAGCCCTTCCGCCAATTTTTACACACCCTGTATAAATATAAATGAAATTTAAAAAATGAAATCATTAAAAAATATTTATTTTACTAGTGCGATATTTGTTTCTCCACTCTTTCATTTAGCTTTTGCAAATCGATCTCAATTTGGGTATTTGGTAATTGGTGTTGCAGGTTAGCGTCCGTTATGTTTGAGCGTGTTTTGTGTTTGGTCAATTTCATTTTCGAAAAAAACGATTCGCAGGTGTAAGTCGAACCAAAAGCGCTAACAACTTTTTGTGCTAGATTTCTTAAATTGGAAAATTTCTCTTGTGTGACGTAAGTGTTATAAAAATCTATTTTTGATTCTGGTGTTTCAAAAATGTGTTTTAATTCAATATTGCAGTCAACAAGTTCCATTTGAAGATATTCTGGGGCCGACTCGATTTCAACATGAAAGGCAGATGAATATATTTCAAAAATTTTGTTGTATTTGTCTAACTCTAAATTACTGAATCGGCTTTCAAAAGCAGCTGTAAGTTTTCTTATTGCTTTTGCATATTTGATGTAATTGTTACATTTTGACTTCTTAAATTCTTTCAACAATGGAAAGTGGTGATCATTATTACTTTTCAATTGCGATTCAAATAATAACAATTTCTTAATTTTTGAATATATGAATGCACAAATAATGTATTTTTTTAATACATTGGTTTTCACTACTTTGGCTATTATAAAATAAATATATTTTGTAAAAGTGTGATGAATCTCGCGGGCCGGAAAAATGCCGCGCGTTGGCCACCCCTGTCTTACAGTATTAGTGTTATCATCCATATATGCGGTATACAGGGTAGTGCTTTTTTCGATGCTCACCATTGCTATCTTGGAAACGGTAAGAGATACAAGGTCAGTTAAATTAGAGAAAAGTTGCACATTTTTATGGCGATTAAGAATCTGAAAAGAAATCCTGGATATTTTGATTCGTTTTTGATTTATTACAAACAAACTGAAAAATGTGATATTAGAAAAATATTATTATCTTCCCTACCATCTTAAATGCACAGTTACAAGAAAACGATAAATATTGTTATTGTTTTCTGAGATTTTCAAAAGAATTATCAACTATTGTGAATGCCAATAATTGGTACATGCACGGCCAATAATTACGAAAGAATAGCTACAAACTGCGTAGTCTTTTAAAAATAATTTATTTTTACCATTAAAAACTTATGATACATCAAATTTCGACTTTAAATATGAAAATAAGTTTATTGATCTACACTAAATTTCAATTTTTTTATTTTAATCTCGAAAAATTAATTAATTATCTCACTTGCAATATGTAATTTTACTTAAGACACCAATAACTATAGCAGTTACCTACCTACGGCTCGTATAATCAATTGTTATGCAAAACGTTAAAATTTTGATTGGTGCATTTTGATCTGTAATGCTTGTAAATTATTAGAAGGCGCTAAGGGGAGGACAATACATAAGTTGCCCTTGGGCGCCACATATCCTCGATAGGCCTCTGTTGGCTGTAGTCTGTAGTACATATTAGGATTAAGAAGTTTCTTAAGTCATCAAAAAAAATAATTATTTAGAATCAACTTTTTCCGTTAAATATTGATTTAGTCGTTATGAAAACGATATGTAATTTCGTTTACGGAACTTTCAATGATATTTTAATTATTTATTAGACATCAAGATGTGTGTGCATCGACTTTTGGTGCATTATTGACAGAGCATTGGTAGTCTAGACATTAGTTTTTAGTGCAATGTCAAAGGTCATCAGCCAAATCCTGACCTAGCTCTATATGTAGGTCGACCAACTACGTCTAATAAAATCTAGCTAGCTTTGGTCCAACGTTAACTAGATAATAGTTAAAGAACCTTTTATTTATACATTTAAGTACACTCATGTAGTGACGCGAAGATCTAGTGGGTGCTGGATTATTTTGCGTGTTGTTCAATTTTGGTCGTAGTAATTTGGTAATTTTATAGTTACATCTGCATTAGAAAATGTAATTAATTTTAATATTGTGCTTAGTACGTTTTTGATTAACATGCAGTTCATTATTGTGTACCTTGAATGACATTGCTTTAATAACTTGAAGTATTCTATTAATTCGAAATACAGGATGGGCCAAAAGTCACTTTACCATTTAATAATTAAATCACTTTTTTGCTATTATAGTTTTTTTTTCTTCACATTCTTAAAATATGGAATTTGGAAATAAATTAGAAAGTGGCTATACAGGGTGGTGCTTTTTTCGATGCTCACCATTGCTATCTTGGAAACGGTAAGAGATACAAGGTCGGTTAAATTAGAGAAAAGTTGCACATTTTTATGGCGATTAAGAATCTGAAAAGAAATACCGGATATTTTGATTCGTTTTTGATTTATTACAAAAAAACTGAAAAATGTGATTTTAGACAAATATTATTATCTTCCCTACCATTGACGCTATTTCATTTAAACTTGGTAACTTTATGTTTTTGACCGTCCTGGGTTTGATGACGTCAACAGAAATTTTCTAAGCCTTCTAGATTTTAAGTTGCGATAGTCAACTTTTTTTATTTCCTATGGCCGCCATATCGGATTTTTACACCATCAGCAGACAAAAAAAAATGCTTTTTAGATGGTAACCAACATACTTTTTCTTTCAAAAAACTTGTTGAAATTTGAAAATTTGTATAAATAATCTTTAAAATCGCGGATGTTCTGAAAAACAATTGAAATTATAATATAAATAAAAGTGACACAACATTTTATAGGTCTAAAAAAATAACGAAATGACAATAAATTTAAAAAACCAGATAAATAATTATTTAAATTGTTTAAAGTGCGAGCCGTTATGTATGATGTATAGTTGTAGTTGTTAGTCCTCAAATTCATTTCATCCACTGCCTTTAGGATAGTTTGTCTCGAAATAGAGTCGAAAGCATTTTTGATTTTACGGCAAACAAGTTCAATATTTTCCGTTAGGGTTGCATAAACAACATCAATGTTAAAGTAATCCATAGGCGTTAAATATGGCGATCGCGGAGGCCAATGAACAGGACCAAACGTACCAAGTCATGAATTTTGAAAGCGTACATCTAAATTAATATCCTTTTACAATGCGGGCGTTGTGAAGACCAGCTCCTTCTTGCTGAAACTACTGATGATTTTGAATTATTAATAATGGCAATTCGCCTAACATATCTTCTAAATATGTTTTCAACAATATTAATTTCGTTATCATTAGACCAATAAAATGTTTTGTAGCTTTTATTTATATCATAGTTTCAATTGTTTTTCAGAGCATTCTCGATTTTATGAATTATTTACACAAATTTTAAAATTTCAATAAGTTTTTTGAAAGAAAAAAGGTATGTTGGTTACCAATCTGAAAAGCTAATTTTTTTGTCTGTCTGATGGTGTAAAAATCCAATATGGCGGCCATAAGAAATAAAAAAGTTGACTATCGCAACTTGAAATCTAGAAGGCTTAGAAAATATCTGTTGGCGTCATCAAACCCAGGACGGTCAAAAACATAAAATTACCAAGTTTAAATGAAATAGCGTCAATGGTAGGGAAGATAATAATATTTTTCTAAAATCACATTTTTCAGTTTTTTTGTAATAAATCAAAAACGAATCAAAATATCCAGGATTTCTTTTCAGATTCTTAATCGTCATAAAAATGTGCAACTTTTCTCTAATTTAACCGACCTTGTATCTCTTACCGTTTCCAAGATAGCAATGGTGAACATCGAAAAAAGCACCACCCTGTATGTCCGCCTGCGGAATAGCTTAAGGTGGGTACACACACAAATGCAAGCTTGACAAGCATGCATCATCAATCTTTTTGTACAAGCATGCACAAATATGTCAAGTTTGGACGACGATGCGCTCGCTTTGCCTGCTTGTCCTTGTGTACCAGAAAAAAAAACGCAAAAGAAGAAATGTGATGTGTGGTGTAAGGACTGGTTAATAAAAAGGAAAACTTATTCCCACATTAATTTACTGCGTGAGTTAAAGATATATCCGCGTGATTGCCATAACTATCTCAGAATGAATGAAAAGAATTTTATTTGAACCTTCTGTCACTCGTAACACCTTTGATTAAAATCGTATTGAAAAAAAAAGAAACAACTGAATACTTGAAATAAAACTGTAAAAAAGTAGTTTTCACTTCGAAATCACCATTTTCAAATTTGGATTGACCTGTAGAATAAGTTTCCTCAATTAAAAGTAGAAAATGAACTAACGGTACCTATAGATTCCTATTGTAACAGAGAATATTGTTAACCTTTAATACTTTAAATTTCAGAAGTAGTCAGTCTTCTACCTCTTCAAGTTGTCATGATAAATTTTTAAATTTAATTGGTGTGTGGGTCGACTTCCTGAAAACACCTTAATTTGATGAGGGCAACTACCAATTACATCATTGCCAGTTATTTTGACCGTTTAATAGTTTCGCAATTTTTTTTAGTTAACGCTATAAAGAAACGATATTATATTTTAACAAAATTTCTTCTTTATACAGAGTGGTCCACTTTTTAGTAGCAGGACTTTAACAGTCGATAGAAAAACTTATTTTAAAGCGAATATTCTATATCAACATGCGTCCAAAAACTCTTCGTTTTAAAGATAAAGGGTGTTGAAATTTTCGAAAAAATAACGATAATGTTTAACCGTTTCTCAACCAGTAGATATATTTAAACCAAATTTGGTATACAGCACCACCTTACAGGTTACCACAATCAGTGAAAATTCAAGTGCCACAAGCAATCAGTGGCGGGGTTGTGGGGGTTCAGTTTCCATAAATTTTATAAAAAATTAGTACGGCCCTGTTAAAATCAAACTCGAACTAGTTTTTGGGTAGAACATTTTATCCTAAACACAAACACTTTTTAAGGAATTCGAGAAATTTCATAATATACACAATTTTGTTTTCTCATGGCATGCTTTTTAATTTTCAACAGTTTATTCAATACTTCAATATTAGTATATTTTACAACAAGAGATGAAAGTCTAGTTTTTCGTGAGGTGAATGGAAACAAGTAATAAAAACTCAGTGAGTGTTTTAGCGCAATTTTTTCACCTCATGGGTGAAGCATAAAGGAAAGACTTTTGATTAATTCTTTTTCTAATATTATTGTAAATTTTAGAAGCTATCGATTGCAATTTGTTTTAACTCGATAGCTATTATGGTTGCCGAGAAATTTGCAAAAAACGGAATTTTGTAGGAATTTCCAGGAAATCCAAAATCTTTTCTTGGATTTTTTTTGTGCGTTCCTGAGATTAGACCTTCCTTAACATAATGCCGAACCCGAAGTGTCTAAGTGGTCTGGTTGAGGAGTAGATAGAAGTGCAAGATTGGTGCGTACAGAAGAGAAATCATGAGTTTTATGAGTTTTTCCGGAATTTTCAGGAACTCCAAAATCTTTTTCTGGATTTTTTTGTGCGTTCCCGAGATTAGACCTTCCTTAACATAATGCCAAAAACCCGAAGTCTCTAGGTGGTCTGGTTGAGGAGTAGATAGAAGTGCAAGATTGGTGCGCACAGACGCACAGAACAGAAATCATGAGTTTTATGAGTTTTTCCGGAATTTCCAGGAACTCCAAAATCTTTTTCTGGATTTTTTTGTGCGCTCCCGAGATTAGACCTTCCTTAACATAATGCCGAAAACCCGAAGTCTTTAAGTGGTCTGGTTGAGGAGTAGATAGAAGTGCAAGATTGGTGCGCACAGACACACAGAACAGAAATCATGAGTTTTATGAGTTTTTCCGGAATTTCCAAGAACTCCAAAATCTTTATCTGGATTTTTTTTTGTGCGTTCCCGAGATTAGACCTTCCTTAACATAATGTCTGTGATTGATAAAAGAGAATTGCAATCACCCGTGCAACGCCGGGTAAATCGCCTAGTTACGTATAAAGTATTAATTAATTATTTCATTGCCATAGCGACACCTCCACACTGACATTGACATAAAAAAAATTATAACCTGCAAACGAAATATATTTAATTTTTTTTTCCATTCTTAGGCTTTTATATAAAATGCTACTTTAAAATTAAATTATTTAATAAGAATATTAACGCAATTTTTGTTTATTATCAGTTTAAGCTTAAAAAAATCGTACATTTTGCAATTTGATTTTGACATTGATATTGACTTATTTTCGGCACTAGTGGCGAAAATTAACTTTCGCTACTAGTGTAAAAAAGTAAAACTTTCATGTAGAGTAGGCAGTGAGAAAATGACAACTTTCATATACGTGAGTAGAAAAAATTTATTACAATATCATATTTCTGACACCTTTTATTTTCCACAATTGACGAAAATTATTTTGACAATACTCCGCAATACACGAAGGGATAGCAAATAAATAAATAAATTAAAAATTTATCTAGTACCAGAACATAGTGAAAATTGCGAACAAAAGCAAAAATATCAAAGAATTTCTGGCTGGTTGCAAATTATACAATTAAACACGATCATATTAATGTCAAAACGACAGTTTTAACAGAACAACCGAACAACAAACTTTTTGTTTTTAAACTTATAAGATCATTTGATTCAAAAATTGGACAAAATGAGTTTTTATCAAATTTTTGTAGTAAACTATCATTTTAGATATTAAGTGTCATATATCATTGAAATCAGAAGACAAAATGCTATCCGACTATGAGATTAGAATGTTTTCGCCGTATTTAAAAAAATGAAGTTGATGATGTTTCTGAAGAGACGAAACGTTGTAAATTTTATGGTATCTCAAAATATAAAGTGTAAGAAGTTTCCATGAAGAAGTGCTTCCAGATTGTCGATATCTTAAAAAATGTAGGAAATAGGACAAAAAAATGAAAATAAATTTTTTCAGTTTTTCTTGAATAACTTTTGAACTAAGAGAGCTATGAAAATTTTCTTTGCAGATATTTGTTGAGCATCTAATTTCTCAACTTTGCCCTAATTTAACCGACCTCGTAGCGCTTAAGATAAGCGAGATCCACATGCATTTACTCGATTTTGGGACACCCTGTATACATACACACATATAAAAAGAAGAAAATAAATTTTCCTTAAAGCTTGTTGCAAGAAGTTCATATACTCCTATTTCTGTCGAATTAAATACGTATGAACTGTTTGCGAAAAGCTTTTAAGAAAATGTATTTTCTTCTTTTTAGAACATTTATAAAAGCTTGTTTTCAAAATAAGTAAATGTGGGTATAATTGACACCGATGTAGTAGTTGACATGTTAGTTTTTAAATCATTATAAAGACAGTTCGGTTGTTGTTACATGTTACATCCACACGTTTAGTGCCATCTGGTAATTTTGTACTTTACTTTTGTTTGTTTATATCCTGACAAAACTGAGAACAGTCATTTTGACATGACATAATCCTTCACGTAAAAAGTTGTGAGCATTCAGATATATCAAATTTTTCTATTCGATTTAAAGGAGATAAGTAATGTTGTTGAAGTGATTTTTATTTTCTTGAACACATTAGTATAGATAATTGTGTTGTTACATGTTGTTACTGGTTATTATGTAGTGTTTTAAACTTGCAAGTATTAGTGTAGCGGTTATTTATGATCATGGTTTTAGTATGTCAACTACTGGTGATCATATCTCTTATGTTTACCAGTAGTTGACATGGCTGTCAATTATTGCTGCGTTTAAACTCTTGCTTGGAAAAAGATTTTAACCTAAGTGGATATGCCTCACATCAAAGATAAAATGTTAGCATGTCCTGAAGAAGATATAAAAAATGCTCTAGAGGATGTTCGACTTTGAATGCCTGTAGCTACTGCAGCTAAAAAACATGAAGTGCCCATAATTACTCTACAAATCCAAAGGAAAAAGCCCCATTGAAAAAAAAATGGGGCCAAAAACAATACTTTCTAGAGATGAAGAAGACGTAATCGATTGCAAGTTCTAGTAGCGAATCTGAAGAAGATTGGGTACAGTCGGGTTCCTCGACGATGGACACAAGTTTTGAGTTAACAAATCTCGATGAATGATACCATGATTTTTATGAACACTCACAAAATATTAAAAAAGACAGAGAGACATTCGATATGAATAATTTTGTAATTATGAAAATTTTCACAAAAACAACTGTTAAATATTTTGTTGGTAAAATAATTAATATCATTTCGAAACTACCCACTTCTCAAACAGATAGAAGGAAACGATTGTTATTTGAATACAATTTTCAGCAGTTCAAATGTTTAGGAAAGTTATTTTAGTAATATGTTTATTTACTTAGTACAGTAATTTTATACCAAAGTTATTATAGAAATATGTTTAGTTCGCCATTTAAATGTTCAATACTCAATAACTGTAAGAATTGTAAACTTTTAATAAGGATTTTTAATTTAAAAAATAATGGTTCTTTGATGTCAGCTATACCCACAAAGGATGTCATTTACTGGTACATACCGATTTTTGCTATGTCAATTACTGGTGAATATTCCTATAAATAATAAAATAATCAGTTTCAAAAATGGTATCACCTTACAAAAATTTTGTGAACACAATGAAGATATTTATAAAAACACATTTCTTTTCCATAAACCCAGAGAAGTATATGTCAATATTTCTGAGAAATATACATTTTTTAAATTGTTCATCTTGTCTAAGTGTCAATTACTCCCACATTTACATTATTTTTTTTTTTACTTAAAATTTATTGGACGATACATTCAACATAAGCAGCTAACTTATACACTCTGAAGTGTACTGAATAAATTTTTCGCAACGCAACGATATCGTTTCGATTATTATGATCGAACACTTTTTCTGCGTCATGAAAATGTACGCTGCAATTACGTGCATATTGCGTGCATTTTTTTATTACATGTTCCATAAATTATGCACTTATCATCACGTTTGATATGCATACGTGTCAAAGAAAGTCTATTACAACTGTGCGTGTTGTACAACAATACCTTGCATCCGGCTTCATTTGTTAGTTTGTTCATTTTCTTCAACTTTTTTCAGCAGTTGCATGATTTTCTAAGCATTTAACCTTATAGGCCCAGTTCATCCCTGTGCCTTACCCCTAAACAGTTAGAAATATTGTTTACAGTCAAATAAAAATTCTACTCAAAGGCGTTACCTATGGAACGTTTTCATACAAGTATTTCCTTCATTTTTCGTATTTGTCATATGTATGCGAATAAATTTGTTAAATTCTTATTTAGGGGAAGCTGTTCAGCCTAGGGAGAAATTTCAAATTTAATTTTTTTTTAATTTTGTTGTTGAGGATAACGAACTTATTTTTTGCCCACATAGTAAAACATGCATTGCAAATAATATGGCCTAGTTATTTTGGACATTATTCTAATAGTTCGTCATAAAAAAATATTTACACTAGTGTTGTTTACTGTCTCTAGGTACAACATGGTGTTGAGTCTAGGGACATGTCAGGGTGTACCGTAAACAGGGGCTACTTTGAAATAGTTTTGAAGGTTTTTTCAACGTAACTTTTTTATTTTTTGATTAAATGATCTGGAATAAAACCCATCGTAACAATAGAACCTTCCACTATATATTCCCCACGTAAAATTGCTTCTGGGAGGTAAAGCAAAACTTAAAAAAATATTTAATTTGGTGTCAAAGTAATCCCGAGTGTGGGGCTACTTTAACAATGCAATTAATTTAATTATAAGTCGAAGAACGACTACAGTGGGGGTTTCTTTGACATCTTAATATTATAAGAAAATATTTTTTACAACCAGAACATAAGTTAAAGGCTTATTAATTTCAAAATACTTGGCATAAATCGTATTTTTAATAAAAGTTTAACGTTATTTTAATAACATGTATAAAAAATAAACAAAATCCTTTAGGTTGCTTTCTAAACACTAGGTATTAAAAATATATATTTCTTCAGAAGCAAATTAACACAAAATAAAATACTTATATGTACTGGGTAAGGCTATATACATATAGGTACCTATTAAATTAAACGAAAGTTGCTGGTTTTGAAAACAGGTTTATTCTTAATAAAATTCTTTAATTTTCAAAACCAGCAATTTTCGTTTAATTTAACCCAATCAAGCAACAGGAAAAACCAACTTTATTTATAGGTATTAATTAAAGCTTAAGATAATTTAAAAAAAATAAATATTTCTGTAGATGAGAGATGACACACTTTTACTAATTAGATAACATATAAGTATTATATAGGTAGGTATGTTCTATGGGAAGAATAAACATAAAATACGTGAATGTAAAAACATAAACATAAAATATTCATAGCAAAAAGTCACACCCCAGAGTATGTCAAAGTTACCCCCAAAGTCAAAGTAGCCCCGGTTTACGGTACCTAGGGACATAGGGCTACAATAAAAATATAGGATCGAAAATGAGGTTAACAACTTTGATTTTACGCTTGGTCGTGTAAATAATATATTAATAAACAAATTCAAAATACAAAAAACAAAAACAAAAAATATAACTCTGCCATAAAAAATTAGAAACATGTAACTAAAGACTTGTCAACCTCTCTTCAACCCAAGAAATATCCGCCAATTTCTACCGGAAATTTCACGTTATTCTTGCTCCTACTTGTGCCTCTAGTGGGCACGGGAGGAGGAAGCTTGAAGACTATGTCTTCCTCAAGGATGGCAAAAACTTCTGCTTCTTCGTCAAAAATGAATCCATTAGACAACAACGTCCCTAGGTACAACAGCTACATTGTCTCTACGTACAACAAGCAACAATTTCTACAAAAAAAAAAATTATACAGGATGGGTCAAGAATCTTCGCCATTTGCAAGCTGTTGTTGAAACTTAACATAACAAACTAATAATACATACCGTAAACCAATTCTTTGAATGGGCTATAAATGTACACGATGTTGCACGGACGAATTTTACTTTAGGTACTACTGAGAAAAACTTCAAATGTTGATACCTCCCTTTAACGTTTCCGGAAGGTATTGAATTCAATATAGAAAGTAAAGAACTGTAATACCGACATATGATTAGAGCGCCAGCTTAAAATTTTGAGTTTTGTTTAAGTGATGGCCGCTGTCCCTAGGTACATGCGTCCCTTGGTACAACAGCTTTCCCTACTGTGAAATAATTGTAAAGGCCTATCTACGAAATATTAGTGAAACACATGTACCAGTTTAGTTGCTAACGAACAGTATTTGAATTAACTATTTGCCATATTATTTTTATTATCTTTATTCTCATTTCATGCATATGTTTTTTTTTTAAAATTAAAACACTAGGTGTTTGAACACTAAAACTGGTCTAGAAGTAAGACCAACCATTAGTTTGTATCTGTTAAATCTTAAATTTAAGTTACTTAGCTAAAATCAGTCCAGCGACGTATTTTAGTTGTCTTTGTTATTCTTAGGGAAATATATACACTAACACTTGCACAATGCTCTGCTTTTACACAGATCACTTGGAAAGTTCGAACGGTTTGGTTCTCTTCAGTCTTCGACGTAAGTTCTGGTTGTCTAGCAGCTGGAGAACTTCTGGATTTTCGTGTAGGTGAAGCCTGACTTCATGCTTCTTTGCAAATCTTTTGATTTCTTCTTCAACGGTTAAGATACCCAAGTCTCGATGAAGGTCGGCGTTTCTGACAAACCAGGGAGCGTTAGGCATTTCATGTAACACCTTGTTTTAGACAGTTTGTATCTTACGTATATTTGTAATTTTTGCACACCCCCATAGTTGTATTCCATACAACCATGTAGGTCTAATAATTTGTGTGTAAATCAAAATTTTGTTGTATAATGACAGTTTGGAATATTTACCAATAAGCCATCTGTATTGTGCGGTTTTAATTTTAAACTCCTTTTCTTTTTTCTTAATATGTTCTTTCCACCTTAAGAAACGGTACAGACATTCTCTGTACACTTGATTGGTTATGTAGGTATTATTAATGTGTATGTTTTATTTGCGTTTACAGAGTTAATAAAAGTAAAATTTACTCTTACTTCGAAAAGGACTAATGTAAAAGAAGATTTATTGGAAGATGTCTTGCTAGTAAGACTGAATGGATTGTGAAAATGTTTATTGTGCAGTATGTACAAACTAATAAGTTAACGTATATTTCAAGTTAATTGTTTATACAGGGTGCCCATTTTTCTAACCTGTTGTATGGGTAACTCCGTTAATATTAGAGATACAGAAACGTTTAAATTCGCAAATGTGTGCAGAATTTAAAGGGAAATCTGATGCCATTTTCAAATTTGACCTACGTCATCAACTTTTTGAAATATTTTGAAAAAACTGAAAAATGTCGATTTTTTCAAACTTGAATAATTCCGTAACCATATGAGTTCGAACCAAAATAAAAATTGGCTTCTATAGATGTTTTTACGTAGATTTTAAATATGTTAACAGAATTTTCATAGCACTCTCGATTTCCGAGTTATAGCACAAACTTGCATTTTTTTAAATGGAAGTCATAGTTGGCTATAGTCTTATTAAAAAGGTTATTTTTTTCTCGTTTCAATGATATAAGGGTTGTTATGCTTTACTTTTGTAGTTTTTCTTTAAATAAGCAAAAATCATTTTACATGTTCACTGCCTACTAATAGATGGGAGTTATCCTGTGTTGATGTTCTTTTTTTTTCCATGTGACATTTAAGAGTTGTCTCTTATCGTTAGTGTAGCAATTATTAGCCAGTTACGGCCTTTTCAGTTGACACCACATTCAAGGGACAACTCCCGGGTAGGGTAGATGATGTTGGTTTATAATTTACGTATTCTAGGACTCTCTCTTCATCTTCTTGCTTAAATTTAATTTTCAAACCTTTGGATTTTGTAAATGACCTGTATTTTTTTAAATTGGTTTCTAATAACGAAAAAAATTTCTTTCTTGGTTGCCTCCTTTCCATAAATCTTTGCAAATACATTTCACTTAAATTTCTACTATTTCTATTACAAGCCTAGTAATAAAAAAGCATGTCGTTTCTTTTTTCATTAGAAAACATTGTTTTTGAAATTTACAATAAAGTCAATCAAAAATTTTGATCAACACGAGAGAGAGATGTATACGTATAACAAACAATAAATTTTATTTGACAAACTCTGAGGTTTTGTTTTTAAAATTTGTAACTGGCTAATAACTGCTACACTAACGATAAGAGACAACTCTTAAATGTCACCTCGAAAAAAAAATAACATCAACACGGGATAAATCCCATCTATTAGTAGGCAGTGAACATGTAAAATGATTTTTGCTTATTTAAAGAAAAACTACAAAAGTAAAGCATAACAACCCTTATATCATTGAAACGAGAAAAAAAATAACCTTTTTAATAAGACTATAGCCAACTATGACTTCCATTTAAAAAAATGCAAGTTTGTGCTATAACTCGAAATTTGAGAGTGCTATGAAAATTTCGTTAACATATTTAAAATCAACGTAAAAACATCTATACAAGTCAATTTTTATTTTTGTTCTAACTCATATGGTTACGGAATTATTCAAGTTTGAAAAAATCGACATTTTTCAGTTTTTTCAAAATATTTCAAAAAGTTGATGACGTAGGTCAAATTTGAAAATGGCATCAGATTTCCCTTTAAAATCTGCACAAATTTGCTAATTTAAACGTTTCTGTATCTCTAATATTAACGGAGGTACCCATACAACAGGTTAGAAAAATGGGCACCCTCTATAGATATTATTAATGTGTATGTTTTATTTGCGTTTAAAGTTAATATAAGTTTTCTTTTAATATCTTTTTTATTTATAACATTCATGGGAACATTTAGTGAACTATCCACTTGAACTAATTCTTTTTTCTTTTTAAATAATTACAGCAGGATCTAATTTAATTCAAATTCATAGATTTTAGTACTAAAACAAACTTAACAGCACTAGCTATATTTTTGGATAAAAATCGTGTGTACAATTTATACTAATCAAGTTGTATTTTTGTACTTTACGGGTGTTATACTAAATAAAATGGTTAAATGTTAATGTGTTTGGTAACTTTAATATGGCGGCGGTTCGCCAGTCTAAAATATGCTGTCCGTAAGCATCAAAACCCATCGTCATCATTTATATTTTTGGTAATTCAACTGTTTCTATATCTTAAATATTAGCCGAGATACCCATGCAAACCCATCGAATTTGGACCACCCTGTACAGTAATCTCTTACTTGAGAGAAATATTATTTATAAATGACGATTAACTGCTGTAAGATAAATGTGCGTGGTTATATAATCCATTACTGCTTATTTTCTTTTTTTTTCTATTTATTTTTAAAGAATTTCCTCCCACTAAACAAACCGCATAAAAAAATCTTGTGCCGAATCAATAACCGAAACATTTGTAAATCTGTAATTGTTTTCCTGTTTTGTAAAAATATTAATAAAATATGCATTGAATTGAAAGTGTTATTCGCTTCGCAAGCGCAAGCGTAATATAAATGAAACTTGACCCTATCATTTTACTTGTAGGTATGTAGTAGTAAACGTAGGTTCGGAGTTTAGAAGCCAGTTGAAATATCGGTGACTTTTCGACATACATTTTTGCTAGATGGCGATAAGTCTACGAATTAAATTTATATTGACAATAAATTATTTAACACTTTTCTACACTTTTTAAATGTTATACAGGGTGCTTTTTACGGTTGGTCAAAATAGTGAAACTTTAAACATGTAGAAACTCGTTTTTTTTTTTTAATACGACACCCTATATGTTTTTAGTCTAAATAAGAAAGTGAGTTGGCGATTTTGGCTACATCGGCGTCCTCTGTTGGCGGTTTTGGCTACTTAGGCGCGCTTTTTTTTTTGGCGATTCAAGCAACGATTCACCTGGTCACGCTGAGTGCAAGTGCTATTCCTTTTGTTCATCAACTCGTATTGAATTGAAGCAAACCTCGCCGGCATTCCTTCGACCTCCTTTCGCTTTTGCATGAAAACATACACAGGCACAATTTTGTCTCGTTGCATGCGCCCCCTGATTGACCGCGCCCGTGTGCAAAGCACCCCTTGAACCCCCGGCACGGCGCGCCCCTGCACCCCCCACAGCTGATTTAAAACAACCCGTGTAATAAGAAAGTGTGTAAATTTAAAAAAAAAGATGAATTGGAAGCAATGCTTTCTACAGTAAGGATAAAATCCTTTTTTTTTAAATATTGGTTACTTATGCTCAGATCGTTTCTTACTTCTAATTTTGTAAGCTAGTAATTTAATATCTGTTTGTGTGCGTCCTAGAGACCTTTGCAACGCATGTAATCGAATATTATGCAATCGCGTGCGGATTTGTGCGGATAAGCAGCTAATTAACCCTTCTATTTGATACTTGCAATGTTATAATAAGGCTGCCGTGAGTCACAATCATTAACAGTTTATTATTGCATTTATTTCCAGTCTTCTTTATCTTCCCTAGCAATTGTGGACAACGTACGGGTTACATTTCCAGTTGAAAACATAATTTAGCATTCTTGAGCTGCAAACATCGTTTGATTTATTTGCATTAACTTAAAAATCAATTATCCAATGTTGCTGGTTATTATATTTAGCAAAATTTTTAATATTTAGGAACAATAATTGCAGATAATGGTAAATTAGAGGAAGATCTGAATAACAGAATAGCGGCAGCGACGAAATTTTACTACGCCACTAATAAATGTTTGACAAGTAAGAGGAAATATCAAAAGAAACGAAGACGCAAGTTTTTAATTTAGCATCTCAACATGTCAAATTTTCTGTTATTTTAAATGTAGCCATAATTATAACAATTACTACAAAGACTATCGAATTGCACAGCAATAGATACTATAAAATTCTAATAGATGATACTGCAGACAATTGATACTGTCATTTGCCATTCAGTTAGTTGTTTTTTGTTTTTATTTTCATAGATAGTCTTGATAATATTTTTTTTATTTATCCGTTCCTCTTCTACCATACAGTGTAGACTGTAGAGGATTAGGTGTTCAGCCCGGCTTTTTCTTACATACGTCCTTTCATTTTTTTCTGTCTTTAGCGATCTCAATGGCACTGTTCCACTCGCTGTCCCTCTTCGCTAGTACCTCCGACACTTGGTTATCCCACGTTTTTCTGGGCCGTCCTCTTCCTTTTTTCTTCACCTTAACTTTCCATACTTTCTTTGCTGTCCTTGTGTCCGGCATCCTCACCATGTGTCCCCACCAACTTAGCTGCTTTCTTTGTATCTTTTCTTGTAATGACTCTACTCCCAGGCGCTCTCTTATTATTTCATTCTTTATTCTGTCTCTCTTTGTTACCCCTAGTGTCCTTCTCAGGAATTTCATCTCGCATGCTGTCAACATGGATTTATGTCTCTCTGTTAGGTTCCATGACTCTGCTCCATATACCAAGACTGGTACAAAAACTGTGTTGTATATCTTAATTTTTGTCGGTCCACTAACTTCCCTCTTATTTATAAAAGGCTTTTGCAATGCATAGAATACCCTGTTTGCCGCGTTTATACGGTTGTTTATCTCCCTATCCATGTATCCATCGTTCTCTATCATCGAACCCAGATATTTTATGCATTCCACTTGTCTTATTGTATCATTATCGATTGTTATCTGAGTATCCATGCCTGCATCGCCCACCACCATTATTTCTGTCTTATTTATGTTCATCTTCATGTTGTATTCGTCCAACTCTGTTTTCCAACGTCTTATATTTTCTACTAGGTTCTTCTTGGAAGCGGCGCATAGTATGAGGTCATCTGCATACGTTAATTCTTTAACTTCAACTGGTTGTAAGTTTCTGTATCCTATGGCTACTCCTTTCGTCCTATTCTTTACCTCCTTGGTTACCTCATCCATGGTTACAATAAATAACAGCGGGCTCAGTATGCTGCCTTGCCTGACTCCCTTTTTAGTTACAATAGTTTTTGTACTGTAGTTTTAAATTCTTATTATGTTACTTGTTCTCTTGTAGATACTTTTTATGGCTTCAGTTAGCTCTTTTGGTGTCCCTCTTCTTTCCAACACATTCCATATTTTTGCTCTATCTACCGAATCAAAGTCTTGATAAGTGATTGGTAAAATACGATTTTTTCTTCATTTTGTGACTTAGGTATATATATAAAAATATATACAGGGTGCCCATTTTTCTAACCTGTTGTATGGGTAACTTCGTTAATATTAGAGATACAGAAACGTTTAAATTAGCAAATTTGTGCAGAATTTAAAGGGAAGTCTGATACCATTTTCAAATTTGATCTACGTCATCAACTTTTTGAAATATTTTGAAAAAACTGAAAAATGTCGATTTTTTCAAACTTGGATAATTCCGTAACCATATGAGTTAGAGTAAAAATAAAACTTGACTTTTATAGATATTTTGACGTAGATTTTAAATATGTTAACGAAATTTTCATAGCACTCTCGATTTCCGAGTTATAGCACAAACTTGCATTTTTTTAAATGGAAGTCATAGTTGGCTGTGATCTTATTAAAAAGGTTATTTTATTCTCGTTTCAATGATATAAGGTTTGTTATGCTTTACTCTTGTAGTTTTTCTTTAAATAAGCAAAAATAAATAAGAGTTGTCTTTTATTGTTAGTGTAGCAGTTATTAGCCAGTTACAAATTTTAAAAACAAAACCTCAGTTTGTCAAATATAATTTATTGTCTGTTTTACGTATTAAATCTCTCTCTCGTGTTGATCAAAATTGTTGATTGAGTTTATTGTAAATTTCAAAAACAATGTGTTCTAATGAAGAAAAAAACCACATGATTTTCTATTACTACGCTTGTAATAGAAATAGTAGAAATTCAAGTGAAATGTATTTGCAAAGATTTATGGAAAGAAGCCAACCAAGAAAGAAATTATTTTCGTTATTAGAAACCAATTTAAAAAAATACGGCTATACCAAAAAGCCCGATAATATTTCTTTATTAAAAAACATTGTTTTTGAAATTTATAATAAACAAAAATTTTGATCAACACGAGGGAGAGAGATACGTATAACAAACAATAAATTTTATTTGACAAACTTTGAGGTTTAGTTTTTAAAATTTGTAACTGGCTAATAACTGCTACACTAACAATAAGAGACAACTCTTAAATGTCACATCGAAAAAAAAGAACATCAACACGGGATAACTCCCATCTATTAGTAGGCTGAGAACATGTAAAATGATTTTTGCTTATTTAAAGAAAAACTACAAGAGTAAAGCATAACAAACCTTATATCATTGAAACGAGACAAAAATAACCTTTTTAATAAGACCACAGCCAACTATGACTTCCATTTAAAAAAATGCAAGTTTGTGCTATAACTCGGAAATCGAGAGTGCTATGAAAATTTCGTTAACATATTTAAAATCTACGTAAAAATATCTACAAAAGCCAATTTTTATTTTTGTTCTAATTCATATGGTTACGGAATTATTCAAGTTTGAAAAAATCGACCTTTTTCAGTTTTTTCAAAATATTTTAAAAAGTTGATGCGGTAGGTCAAATTTGAAAATCAGATTTACCTTTAAATTCTGCACAAATTTGCTAATTTAAACGTTTCTGTATCTCCAATATTAACGGAGTTACCCATACAACAGGTTAGAAAAATGGGCACCCTGTATAGCAAGTAATATCTCATTGAAAAGAGAAAAAAAAAACGCATTTAATTGTTCCATGGCCAACTTTGCGGCCCATAAGAGAAAAATAATTTTTGTGTACCTAATTTCAAAAATGGTAAGTGATAAATAACATCTAAAATAAAATAACAGTTACTTTCTCCATTAATAAAAAGAATCCCAAGAAAGTACTAATAAAATGAATGGTTAAAAATAAAACTAATGGTTAAAAAAAGGGTGAAAAAGGTGTGAAAGAAAAAAGAAATTTAACATTTTCATATTTTTTGCTATAACATCTGAAGTAAAAGGAGTTTGGCACTTTTAAAAGTTGATTGTAGCTCCCCTCAGGAAGAATTCATCTAATTTAAGCAAACCTGTATCTTTTAAAATAAGCGACATACACAAGCTGGAAATGTTATCTGGGACACCCTATAATTTCAAAGTTTTTGATTGAATAGAACCATATGAAAGACTTTTTTTTTGATTTGGAATTCAGGAGCAAATTATTTAATTTTGCCTCAATTTAATAAATTTCGTAGCTCATAATACAAGCAAAATTCCTATGTTGTGCATCTTATTGGGGTAGACAAATGAAGTTAGTGTTATGGTTCAATCTTTTGTTTTTAATTAAAACCAGATCAAAATTTAATTAATTCAGTTTCTTATTAACATACAGATTAATACAATGGTTTAAAATTGAATGTTTAAACTTTTTATAAAAAGATGTAATATAATTAATGATTTATTTACATCGCTTTAAAGTATTACACTTAATTTACAAATAAAATAGTTTTGGGATTTAATGAAGTATCACATAAATTGTTATATACAGAGTAAATAAATATTTAACGCTTCAAACTGATAAATAACGCTTTCCAAAAAACTGGGCCTTCTTTTCAAAAGCTGATGATTTTATTTTGGTGTTCATTTCGTAAAATGGGTTCATGGAGTGTTTAATATAGGCGTCGTACATTTCGGAGAAGAAATTCTTGATACCATCTTCATTTCTGTTGTCATGGACCATCACAAACCGCACAAGACCTGCAGTTACAAAAGCCGACACAAACCACTGATTAAATTTGTCCACTGATTTCAAATACATGTTATGGGTTTTCCATTTATGTTCATCCACCAAATCGAGGGCTGCATGGGCAATGAATTGATGTAAATGCCTGTGGTCCTCTTTTTTTGGGTCCTTGCTGTTGATAAACTCTATTTCGAATATGGGGTTGTCATTGTGGCCAATAATGACAAAGTAATAACTTCCTGCCATAATAAAACGTTTTGTTGATTATCAAGAGTTATAAAAATTTACGTTTAATACACTCTTATAACATTACTATGTCAACATTTTCACTTAACCTAACTGTTTTAGTAGAATTAGGTAATGTCAAAGTCGCTTTTTAGGTTCGACAGTAGATGACGCGCTTTGGCACTAGCTAAAGCACTAGAATTCAATTGTTTTAGACATTTAGTGCCACATAGACTATTTTTTTAATAATTTCATCTTGAATGATCTTAGTTTGTTTACTTATGATGTAATGAATAAATATATTAGTAACAAAATAAAAAACAATAGTTTCTTACAGTATTTTTGTTTTATTTACAGGGTATCCTACCTCTACGGTTACAAGCTTTCAAAACGATATAGCTATCGTCCGGTAGGTGTCTCTATATACACTTCTTTTATAATGTACGCTGGGTTTATGAATATGTAATAGGGTGTAAGCACGTCGTTGAAGTTAGCTTGGGATTGGGATTGGGTTCTGTTCTCGGATAGCTCATATTACAGTGGACCAGATAATATGTCACCATGATTTTAAAACTATTAAAAAAATACTTAAATCGGTTTTATCACAATGTTTATGCAAGTATTGCATTGATTTGTCTCATCATTGTGAATCGTAGCAAATAAAAACAAAATATTTTACAGAGATAAAAATGTTTCACTGTAATTCAAAATCTTTAAATACTTACATACATATACAAAGCACCCTCTTAGCAGAGTTACAAAATATGTGGTTTTCAAGGAAAAAAAACCCTTTACACACCTATCAGGTAGAACATTAGGTCTTTGGAAATAAATTTTGAACTGGATCTGCCGTGGGGAAAACTTCGTACGAATGCGAAAATTTTAAATACACATATATGGCAAGCATCCTACTCGCAGAGTGTTACAAAATAATTATTATTTCGAAAACAAAAAATACCTTCCCTTTTATATTTTACACACTTATCAGGTAGGCCCTTAGGTCCTTGGAAATAAATTTTGAACTAAATCTGCCGTGGGGAAAACTTCGTACGAATGCGAAAATTTTAAATACATACAGATAGTAAGCGTCCTATTCGCAGAGTGTTACAAAATAATTAATTTTTCGAAAACAAAAAATACCTTCCCTTTTATATTTTACACACTTATCAGGTAGGCCCTTAGGTCTTTGGAAATAAATTTTGAACTAAATCTGCCGTGGGGAAAACTTCGTACGAATGCGAAAATTTTAAATACATACAGATAGTAAGCGTCCTATTCGCAGAGTGTTACAAAATAATTATTTTTTCGAAAACAAAAAATACCTTTCCTTTTATATTTAACACACTTATTAGAGAGGCCCTTAGGTCTTTGAAAATAAATTTTGAACTAAATCTGCCGTGGGGAAAACTTCGTACGAATGCGAAAATTTTAAATACATACAGATAGTAAGCGTCCTATTCGCAGAGTGTTACAAAATAATTAATTTTTCGAAAACAAAAAATACCTTCCCTTTTATATTTTACACACTTATCAGGTAGGCCCTTAGGTCTTTGGAAATAAATTTTGAACTAAATCTGCCGTGGGGAAAACTTCGTACGAATTCGAAAATTTTAAATACATACATATGGCAAGCATCCTACTCGCAGAGTGTTACAAAATAATTATTTTTTCGAAAACAAAATATACCTTCCCTTTTAAATTTTACACACTTATCAGGTAGGCCCTTAGGTCTTTGGAAATAAATTTTGAACTAAATCTGCCGTGGGGAAAACTTCGTACGAATGCGAAAATTTTAAATACATACAGATAGTAAGCGTCCTATTCGCAGAGTGTTACAAAATAATTATTTTTCGAAAACAAAAAATACCTTCCCTTTTATATTTTACACACTTATCAGAGAGGCCCTTAGGTCTTTGAAAATAAATTTTGAACTAAATCTGCCGTGGGGAAAACTTCGTACGAATGCGAAAATTTTAAATACATACAGATAGTAAGCGTCCTATTCGCAGAGTGTTACAAAATAATTAATTTTTCGAAAACAAAAAATACCTTCCCTTTTATATTTTACACACTTATCAGAGAGGCCCTTAGGTCTTTGAAAATAAATTTTGAACTAAATCTGCCGTGGGGAAAACTTCGTACGAATTCGAAAATTTTAAATACATACATATGGCAAGCATCCTATTCGCAGAGTGTTACAAAATAATTATTTTTTCGAAAACAAAAAATACCTTCCCTTTTATATTTTACACACTTATCAGGTAGGCCCTTAGGTCCTTGGAAATAAATTTTGAACGAAATCTGCCGTGGGGAAAACTTCGTACGAATGCGAAAATTTTAAATACATACATATGGCAAGCATCCTACTCGCAGAGTGTTACAAAATAATTATTTTTTCGAAAACAAAAAATACCTTCCCTTTTATATTTTACACACTTATCAGGTAGGCCCTTAGGTCTTTGGAAATAAATTTTGAACTAAATCTGCCGTGGGGAAAACTTCGTACGAATGCGAAAATTTTAAATACATACATATGGCAAGCATCCTACTCGCAGAGTGTTACAAAATAATTATTTTTTCGAAAACAAAAAATACCTTCCCTTTTATATTTTACACACTTATCAGGTAGGCCCTTAGGTCTTTGGAAATAAATTTTGAACTAAATCTGCCGTGGGGAAAACTTCGTACGAATGCGAAAATTTTAAATACATACAGATAGTAAGCGTCCTATTCGCAGAGTGTTACAAAATAATTAATTTTTCGAAAACAAAAAATACCTTCCCTTTTATATTTTACACACTTATTAGAGAGGCCCTTAGGTCTTTGAAAATAAATTTTGAACTAAATCTGCCGTGGGGAAAACTTCGTACGAATGCGAAAATTTTAAATACATACAGATAGTAAGCGTCCTATTCGCAGAGTGTTACAAAATAATTAATTTTTTGAAAACAAAAAATACCTTCCCTTTTATATTTTACACACTTATCAGAGAGGCCCTTAGGTCTTTGAAAATAAATTTTGAACTAAATCTGCCGTGGGGAAAACTTCGTACGAATTCGAAAATTTTAAATACATACATATGGCAAGCATCCTACTCGCAGAGTGTTACAAAATAATTATTTTTTCGAAAACAAAAAATACCTTCCCTTTTATATTTTACACACTTATCAGAGAGGCCCTTGGGTCTTTGAAAATTAATTTTGAACTAAATCTGCAGTGGGGAAAACTTCGTACGAATGCGAAAATTTTAAATACATACAGATAGTAAGCGTCCTATTCGCAGAGTGTTACAAAATAATTAATTTTTCGAAAACAAAAAATACCTTCCCTTTTATATTTTACACACTTATCAGGTAGGCCCTTAGGTCTTTGGAAATAAATTTTGAACTAAATCTGCCGTGGGGAAAACTTCGTACGAATGCGAAAATTTTAAATACATACAGATAGTAAGCGTCCTATTCGCAGAGTGTTACAAAATAATTAATTTTTTGAAAACAAAAAATACCTTCCCTTTTATATTTTACACACTTATCAGAGAGGCCCTTAGGTCTTTGAAAATAAATTTTGAACTAAATCTGCCGTGGGGAAAACTTCGTACGAATTCGAAAATTTTAAATACATACATATGGCAAGCATCCTACTCGCAGAGTGTTACAAAATAATTATTTTTTCGAAAACAAAAAATACCTTCCCTTTTATATTTTACACACTTATCAGAGAGGCCCTTGGGTCTTTGAAAATTAATTTTGAACTAAATCTGCCGTGGGGAAAACTTCGTACGAATGCGAAAATTTTAAATACATACAGATAGTAAGCGTCCTATTCGCAGAGTGTTACAAAATAATTAATTTTTCGAAAACAAAAAATACCTTCCCTTTTATATTTTACACACTTATCAGGTAGGCCCTTAGGTCTTTGGAAATAAATTTTGAACTAAATCTGCCGTGGGGAAAACTTCGTACGAATGCGAAAATTTTAAATACATACAGATAGTAAGCGTCCTATTCGCAGAGTGTTACAAAATAATTAATTTTTTGAAAACAAAAAATACCTTCCCTTTTATATTTTACACACTTATCAGAGAGGCCCTTAGGTCTTTGAAAATAAATTTTGAACTAAATCTGCCGTGGGGAAAACTTCGTACGAATTCGAAAATTTTAAATACATACATATGGCAAGCATCCTACTCGCAGAGTGTTACAAAATAATTATTTTTTCGAAAACAAAAAATACCTTCCCTTTTATATTTTACACACTTATCAGAGAGGCCCTTGGGTCTTTGAAAATTAATTTTGAACTAAATCTGCCGTGGGGAAAACTTCGTACGAATGCGAAAATTTTAAATACATACAGATAGTAAGCGTCCTATTCGCAGAGTGTTACAAAATAATTAATTTTTCGAAAACAAAAAATACCTTCCCTTTTATATTTTACACACCTATCAGGTAGAACATTAGGTCTTTGGAAATAAATTTTGAACTGGATCTGCCGTGGGGAAAACTTCGTACGAATGCGAAAATTTTAAATACACATATATGGCAAGCATCCTACTCGCAGAGTGTTACAAAATAATTATTATTTCGAAAACAAAAAATACCTTCCCTTTTATATTTTACACACTTATCAGGTAGGCCCTTAGGTCCTTGGAAATAAATTTTGAACTAAATCTGCCGTGGGGAAAACTTCGTACGAATGCGAAAATTTTAAATACATACAGATAGTAAGCGTCCTATTCGCAGAGTGTTACAAAATAATTAATTTTTCGAAAACAAAAAATACCTTCCCTTTTATATTTTACACACTTATCAGGTAGGCCCTTAGGTCTTTGGAAATAAATTTTGAACTAAATCTGCAGTGGGGAAAACTTCGTACGAATGCGAAAATTTTAAATACATACAGATAGTAAGCGTCCTATTCGCAGAGTGTTACAAAATAATTAATTTTTCGAAAACAAAAAATACCTTCCCTTTTATATTTTACACACTTATCAGGTAGGCCCTTAGGTCTTTGGAAATAAATTTTGAACTAAATCTGCCGTGGGGAAAACTTCGTACGAATGCGAAAATTTTAAATACATACAGATAGTAAGCGTCCTATTCGCAGAGTGTTACAAAATAATTATTTTTTCGAAAACAAAAAATACCTTTCCTTTTATATTTAACACACTTATCAGAGAGGCCCTTAGGTCTTTGAAAATAAATTTTGAACTAAATCTGCCGTGGGGAAAACTTCGTACGAATGCGAAAATTTTAAATACATACAGATAGTAGGCGTCCTATTCGCAGAGTGTTACAAAATAATTAATTTTTCGAAAACAAAAAATA